>JAHWFP010214432.1:0-15946 GCA_023313725.1 Lithobius niger | reverse complement strand
ATTTATTTTTACGGCCAAGCGAGTGACTTAATTTTTATTTTTTTTTTATCAAACTTTCCTGTCAAAATACAAACCTTTTTAAAATTTACCTTTGTATTTTAAAGTTTAGTATTATACAATTTTATGCTGAATTAAATGAACAGGTGTTACATATTTCATTAAAAAAGTTATTTACTACTTTAAGCATGGCTGTTATCAGTTAATCATGTCTGGTTTTTAATCGGTTTTTATCTGTCAGTAATGTCTGTATTTAAATGTCTTTTAAAGCATGAATATAGCCCAATCAAACTATTAATTAATCGAAAATGCAAAAAATATTTACATCTTTAGCCATGGTTATCAGTTAGGCATGTCTGGTTTTTCAGCTGCTTAGCTATTCCTAGCATTTATGTCTGTCTGCATTTAAATTGTATTTAATATTTTAATAACGCCAAACAAAACATTTAATTAAATCTCAAATGTAAAAAAAATAAAATAATTGTTTAAAAAAATAATCAACTTATGTTATTGTTGATTAGTTAGTCCTACTTCCGGTAGGCTAGGACTAACGATCTTCAAAGCTCTGTTTACATCGTCTGACAGTGCCTTCATCTGAAAACGAAATTAAACCAGTAGATCTCAGCAGTTTCTACAAAGAAATGAATCTTGAGTACTTAATCTTAACACCTACCAAATGAAGTGAATGTTTAAATCTTTTAGAAATAAAAATTCGAAGGTGAATAAATTATTTGTCCGTGCGTTAAGCCTAACTAAGAATGACGTGTGATTCCCGGGAAAACATATCTCTAGTTAGGCCTAATCAGCGCGGTTGGTATTTTTTTTTGCTATTAGGTGAAGGCAAGTTGCATCGGGTTGAAAACTGGCGTTTTTCAAAAATTTGAAAGTTTTTTTCTTGAGCACCCAAATGCCTCGCCTAGGCAAATCTCGCCGTTTTTGCAATAATGGACCAAATCGGCCCAAATTAACAACATCAATAGTCTGTCCAAATACAAGCCTCTTGGGGAAGCCCAAATCCAAACTTTCCACCAGGAAGAACCTTTAAACCACGTTTGAAGATCACCTCCAAGCCATCACAACGTACATCATCATGGCCGCCATTATTAAACTCTGTATTTATGTATTTTTATTTTATCCTTTTCCTTTTAGGGCAAAAAGCCCGAACACACTAGCTTAATGCATTTTAGGAGGAGCTTCCTCTGTGAAGGTACTGAACCTCGAGGATTTGTACAGACAACAATTTGAAGTGTGATATTTTTTATTGTGTTTGTCGGCCGCAATCCATATGAAAAATTTCCACAACGATCAATTTTAACTTCAAAATTTTAAACGTTAAACGTTCCCAGTTACTTAATGCGTTATAGCATCCAACTAAGCTAGTTTATTTAACCTCATTTATGCTTTTAATATAATCTTTTACCCCCAGAAACGCTACCATGTGTCCAAACGTACTATGACCTGGCATTCTACCGGATGCGAATTTTCAGTGTATATATGTTTATTTTAGTTCACCTCTGACCTGACTGAGACTACCGAATGACACAAATAGCTTGATCTACTATTAAACACTAAAAGAATTCTTAAAAAGATCTTTTCCAAACAATTCCGAAAGTCAAACTGTGCAAAAACTTCGAATCCTCCCTCACTTTTGCCCCCCTCCCCAGCCAAAACTAGTTGTTGTGTATAACACTGCGGTTTACAGTTAAAGCTTGTTTAATTTAATAGTAATGCTTTCTGCATTACCCAAAGCCAAGTACTAACCTTTAACCAGAGCCAATTCACGTTGCAATCATGTAAATATGAAATCCGTAGCCAATAATTCAAAATAAAGGCCTATTTCCCAAAGTTCAATTGAGTAAAACTCAAACAGGCCTGTCTTTTCCATTCCTACTCCTTCAAACGGCTCTGCATCCAGTTCCTTTGTTCATCCGACTTCTCCTCCCACTTTCCATTGTTCTCAAGGCCCTCAGCCAATCAAACCCCGCAGCTATCCTCGGCGTCCGCGCCAACTTCCGTTAATGTGTATACAACCCCAGCCCCAGAATCCCTCGTTAGCATAGCTCACAGATCTCAAGCTAGAGAAGGGTCACGCCAGTCGGGAGTGGAGACGCCATGTCCGGAGAATGCCATGCCGGGCACGATGGTAGTGGTTCGTATGTTATAGTTTAGCTTTTGAAAGTTAAGTTTAGGACCCTCATATTCTAAATTTTAGTTTAAATGTAACTTTAACTCTCTAGCTTGTTAAAATTTATGGTGGAGACGCCTGTAGCGGCATCTTAGGTTCTCTCTCCCCATAACGTCCGAGTGGTTCTCTTACTAAAAACCAACTTTTCCAGTTTAATTTAAATGGATTTTTAAACTTAAACTACTTGTCGGTTTATCTTTGTGGAAGTCAAATTGAAACACACTGATGCCTAAGTGTAAAATTACCGGGCTTTTTATTACTTAGAACAGTTCTCGAGGGAACTAAGGGAGGTTGATCTTTTTGTACTTGGAAAACTTAGACACATAACTGTGGACGGTTGATCATGTAGAAACATACTGTCATTTGAATTTTATCAGTTGCAGCTGTTAAGTCTTGTGGGTGTCTCCGGGAGCACCTAATATTACTTTTTCTATTGTGAAAATTTAAACTTTTACTCAAACACAAGCGTTGTTTGTTTGATTTGTGAATTGATACTTTTGTAAATTCAAACTTGTTGCCTTTTTAATTGATTGGTATTCAAAAGCTTTCAGAAGCAAACCTTAATGTAAAGTGTACTTTATTCTCTGTTGCTAAAATAAAACCAGGAGTTTTAAGCTTCAGTCGTTTGCTAGACTTGATTAATTATCTTTTAGTGTAAAATATAAATATGTAGCCCATCTTTAATTTTAGCTAGTTAAACAGTTAAATCCACCGTTGGTGGCAGCGATACCGACAGTTTAAGGTTAGGCCCCTTTAATTAGGAACGGCGCTCCATGCCCCATGCTGGGACAGTTGCCCATGCTGTGTTAACGAACGTAAAAAGTCGTCATAAACACCGTTGAAACCTCAAGCTGAAATTCCACGTACACCAGGGAAACCGGGGGCGTTACAAGCACCTAAGCCGTCGTAGCGTCTGCCGTTACAGTCTCGTGCGCCTTCCTTGGTAATTTAAAGTCTGGATTCACTGCAATTGCCTGCATCTAATGTCTGGAACAGCTTCCTTGGCCCGGCTGGGGCCCTGGGTATTGACCTGGCATTGCTGATGGTCTTTTTTTTATCTTCTCTGGAACCTGATCTGCAAAACACAAATAACTCGGATGAACCATTTTGTACTTTTTCACCCACTCTCGTCCAACACACTTCCTACTTTATCATCATTACCGTTTCGTTTCTACAAATCAATTTTTCAACTCAGCATGCACACTTTCTTATTTTCTAGAGTTCTGGGTTTACTTGGTTTCGTTGTAATAATCAAATCTTTACTTAAACTTGCCAGTAATTGCATTACTACTTTCTACTATCTTTGTGACTATTACACAACCTCCACCTTTAATGGTTACTACTTTCTATTTATTTCCAATAATACAAACATAAATCCATCTGTATAGTGCATAATAATAAACATTTCTCTCTCTCTCTCTTTCTGCATTACCATCCCAACATGCGTTGCCAAACTCTTACCAATTCCCCTATTTACAATCCACATGCTTAACTGCTTTCTCCCAACATTTCTTGATTCAATCATCTCTGGAGAAATTTTTAATTGTGACACTCTAAATTTTCTTCATTCAATAACCACATTAACTTTGGATTTTTGCAATGCTGTCTGCTAATGTTTCCCCCAAGGAAACTAACAACTACGCAGAACATTTTTTGGGTGCTCCCCTAGCCCCCAAAACTTTTACTCCCTTCCCGGGATTTCAACAATTCAGGCCTGCCAACAGTCCTTTATAACGTTCATCACTGAAAGGATCAATTCCTTTCTCAAGCTTATTGCTTAGGGTTGCTCTCTTTCACTACAATTTCTGAACCGGCAACAAGTCCAGTTACATGCACTCCACTTCACGTTAATTCCGAACTAGGCAATCCTTTCGCTTTCCGCCTCATGTGTTAAACGGGTGCCAGTTATTACGTGTGTTGATTACTTGATTCCTTATTTTAAACCCAAAACGGCTGTAATTATTTAAACAAATTCAAACTGCCCTTGTTTAATTTATAGATTTCACTGCTCCTCCCGGCTGTGATCAACCCCGTTTACTACAACTCATTTTTCTGCCCCTCTCGGCTGGGACCACTTGCCCCTTTTTATTATACAATTATTTGTCCCTTTTCTTAAGTAAATTATTTGCCCCTCCGGCTGTGATCAACACCCCTTACTACAACAAATTTTTCTGCCGCTCTCGGCTGGGACCACTTGCCCCTTTTTATTATGCAATTATTTGCCCCTCCCGGCCTGCACATTTTAGTTTTTTCCTGATTATACCCCAAACGCATTCGGCAATCCGGTCCTCCCAGCATTTGCTTTACGGTCCTTGCGGCACTCGTCAATTTGCTCCTTCCAGTATTTATTACAGTTTTCCCCCTAAGGCAGTTGTTACAAATTGCCCCTCCTCGGCATCCACTTCTTCGCCCCTTCCGGCTTCCAGTTCTTCGCCCCTTCCAGCTTCCAGTTCTTTGCCCCTTCCGGCTTTCAGTTCTTCGCCCCTTCCGGCATGCAGAAATTCCGCCCCTCTATACAGTTAGGAATTTTCCCCATACGGCCTGCATTGATTCCGCCCCCCACTTCATACGGGAAATCTTCACGGCATTCAAGAATCTTCGCCCATTATGGCCTGCATAGATTCCGCCCCCTACGGCATGCAGAATTCCGCCTCTCATGGCATTCAGAATTCACCCCTCTTCGGCTTGCATAGAATCCGCCCCTTCTGGCCTGCAGAAATCCTTCCCTTTCCGTAGTTAGGGAATTCGCCCCTTCTGGTGTGCAGTGATTCCGCCCCTAACGGCCTGCAGAAATTCTGCCCTCATGGCTATTAGGAATTCGCCCCTTTCGGCCTGCAGAGAATTCGCCCGTAACGACCTGTAGAAATTCCCCTTCTTACAGTAGCTAGGAAATTTGCCACCTCTGGCCTGCATAGATTCCGCCCCACACGGCCTGCAGAAATTCCGCTAACTTGGCAATTAGGAATTCGCCCCATTTCGGCCTGCAGAGAATCCGCCCCTTCTGGCATGCAGAAATTTCCTACCCCTCACGGTAGTTAGGAATTCGCCCCTTCTCAGCCTGCATAGATTCCGCCCCTCACGGCCTGCAGGAATTCTGCCCCTTCTGGCATTTGGAATTCTCCCCTTTTCGGCCTGCAGAGAATCCGCCCCTTCTTGGCATGCAGAAATTTCTCCCCCCCTCACGGTAGTTGGGAAGTTGCTCCTTCTCGGCCTGCATAGATTCCACCCCTCATGGCCTGCAGGAATTCCGCCCCTTCTGGCATTCGGAATTCGCCCCTTTTCAGCCTGCAGAGAATCCGCCCCTTTTCGGCATTGTAAACGAGCGCCACCGAAAAACGCCCGTTTTTCAAAAATTTGAAATTTTTTTTCTTGAGCGCCCAAATGCCTCGCCGAGGCATATTCAGCCGTTTTCTTAATAATGGACCGAATCTGCCCAAATTTTAAACATCAATAGCCTGCCCAAATACAAGACTCTTGGGGAAGCCCAACTCCGGACTTTGCACCCGGAAGAACCTTTAAACGACGTTTGAAGATCATCTCAAAGCCACTACAGCCTACCTTCAACATGGCCGCCATTGCTGAACTCTGTATTTTTGTATTTTCATTTTATCCCTTTTCTTTTAGGGCAAAAAGCCCGAACATACTAGCTTAGTGTATTGTAAGAGGATTTATACAGACAACCAATTTGTAGTGTGATATTTTCTATTGTGTTTGTCGGCCGCAACCCATATGAAAAATTTCCACAACGATCGATTTAACTTTAAAAATGTTAAACGTTAAAAGTTCCCAGTAACTTACTGCGTTATAGCATTCAACTAAGCTAGTTTATTTAACCGCATTTATACTTTATTTATATTCTTTTACCCCCAGAAACGCTACCATATGTCCAAACGTATAAACGTATTACGACCTGGCATTCTACCGGACACGAATTTTCAGTGTATATATGTTTATTTTAGTTCTCCTCTAACCTGACTGAGACCTACCAAAATCTACGAATAGCTTGATCTACTATTAAACACTAAAAGAATTCCTAAAAAGATCTGTTTAACCCATTTCCGAAAGTCAAACTGTGCAAAAACTTCGAGTCCTTCATTTTTGCCCCCCTCCCCAGCCAAAACTAGTTGTGGTGTATAACACTGCAGTTTACAGTTAAAGCTTATAAATTTAATAGTAATGCTTTCTGCATTACCCAAAGCCATGTATTAAGCTTTAACAATAGCCTATTCACGTTGCAAACATGTAAATATTCATTCCATAGCCAATAATACAAAGTAAAGGCCTATTTCCAAAAGTTCAATTGAGTGAAACTCAAAACAGGCCTATCTTTTCCGTCTTACATGTCCCTACTCCTTCAAACGGCTCTGCACCCAGTTCCTTTGTTCATCCGACTTCTCCTCCCACTTTCCATTGTTCTCGAGGCCCTCGGCCAATCAGACCCCCGCAGCTATCCTCGGCGTCCGCGCCTACTTCCGGTAATGTGTATAAAACCCCAGCCCCAGAATCCCTCGTTAGCACAGCTCACAGATCTCAAGCTAGAGAAGGGTCCCGCCAGTCGGGAGTGGAGACGCCATGTCCGGAGAATGCCATGCCGGGCACGATGGTAGTGGTTCGTATGTTATAGTTTAGCTTTTGAAAGTTTAATTTAGGACCCCCATATTCTAAATTTTAGTTTAGAACTTAACTTCAACTCTCTAGCTTGGAGAAAATTATGGTGGAGACGCCTGTAGCGGCATCTTAGGTTCTCTCTCCCCATAATGTCAGAGTGGTTCTCTTACTAAAAACCAACTTTTCCAGTTTATTTTAAATGGATTTTTAACTTAAACTAATTGACGGTTTGATCTTTGTGGAAGTCAAATTGAAACAAACTGAAGCCTAAGTGTAAAATTGCCGGGCTTTTTATTACTTAGAACAGTTCTCGAGGGAACTAAGAGAGGTTGATCTTTTTGTACTTGGAAAACTTAAAAACATAACTGTGGACGGTTGATCATGTAGAAACATTCTGTTAGACTTTTATCAGTTAAGGCTGTTAAGTCTTGTGGGTGTCTCCGGGAGCACCTAATATTACTTTTTCTATTGTGAAAATTTAAACTTTTACTCAAACACAAGCGTTGTTTGTTTGATTTGTGAATTGCTTCTTTTGTAAATTCAACTTGTTGCCTATTTAATTAATTGGTATTCAAAAGCTTTCAGAAGCAAACCTTAATGTAAAGTGTACTTTCATTCTCTGTCGCAAAAATAAAACCAGGAGTTTTAAGCTTCAGTCGTTTGCTAGATTGATTAATTGTATTTTAGTGTAAGATTAAATATGTAGCCCATCTTTAGGTTTTAGCTAGTAAAACAGTTAAATCCACCGTTGGTGGCAGCGATACCGTCAGTTTAAGGTTAGGCCCCTTTAATTAGGACTGGCGCTTCATCCCCCATGCTGGGACAGTGTCCATGCTGTATTGAATAACGTAAAAAGTCGTCATTAACACCGATTAACCTCAAGCTGAAACTCCACGTACACCAGGGAAACCGGGGGCGTTACAAGCACCTTAGCCGTCGTAGCGTCCGCCGTTACAGCATGCAGAAATTCCTTTTTCATGCGTTCTGCAGGAATCTTCGCCCCGTACGTCATCCTGAAAAAATGTTTACAGTTCTTCTTCCCCCCCCCCCGTGGCATTTATCACTTTTATCCCCCTTCGGCACTTACTCTTTATGCCCCTCCCGGCATTTTACCATTACGCCCCTTCCGGAAATTATTCATTACGCCCCTCCCGGCATTTATACATTACGCCACTCCCGGCATTTATTCATTACGCCACTCCCGGCATTTATTCATTACGCCCCTCTCGGCATTTGTTGCTTATACCCCTTTCTGCATTTGTTCACTACGCCCTTCCCGGCTTTTACTAAATTGCTCTCCCAACAGCATTTAGTAACCACGTTCCTACTCTGACGCTTCCGTTTAAACTGAGTTCGGAAAGTGGAAGAATAACGACTTGCTTCGCTATCCAAAATCCCAAAGCAGTTCCCATTTCCGAAATAAAGCACAGGGCACATGTCACTTTTTACGGATCCAGACCCGCTTTTGTTTTATTTTACATGACCTCCCTGGGATAAATACGAGGAAATCATGCATTGAAAAGCAGGTGTGCACCCCTGTTTTCAAAGACTCCCTGATTTATCATGTGCTGAGCTTATTATTTTCTTAACTTTTTCTTAAATTTTCACACTGCGAGCCCAATTTTACTTCAACAACTAGTCTTTTGCCAAACTTTCTCTCTTTGCTCCTGGGTTGCATTATTCTCCAATCCACTCCCTAGAATAGCCCTTGTAATTAATTTACTCAACTCAGCTGCACTCATTCTCAGTATTGCCTATTCGATTTATTTACTTTCTTCCCACTTGCTACTCTTTTATCTCCACTGTAGGCCCCCTTTTCAACTCATATTCTTATTTATTTATTTGGCTCTTACTTTAAAATTCCCCATTAGCTGCTCAGCTTAACTGACGCCAAACCACTTTTCCCCTTTCAATTTCTAGTGTTTACTTACTGAATTTTTATTTACTCACTCACGCCTTCATAATTCTTTCCCTCTTATCCCAACCAACAACCTTATTTTACGCCATTAACCCCAATTAACTCCACTATGCCTTTCCAAGGTCGCCTTTATTTAGCGCCACCCGCTTTGCTACTATTATGACTGTCTAACCATGGCCACTAAACTAACTGGCCCGCTCTACAACGATATTAGGAGGGTACACAAAATGGCCGCCACGTCTGGTTCATTTCGTCGAGGTCTGTTCTTCGAGGTAGAAACTTAGTACGGTGCGACGCGACATCTATTGCCGGCTAGTGGCGGTTTTCGAAATAATAATTTAAATTTGTACGTAGATTTTGGTGGCCAATTTTTTTAATATTTATGAGAGTATTTTTTAAATGGTGTTTAGAAATATCACTCGGCCACAGTTAAGCTATTTTACTGCGTTTGCAAAAAAAAAACAACACGTTCGTTGGCAGTTTGTACGGTGGGTGCCACCCTCGGTTGACAAAATGCGGCAACTCAATCGCATCAGCGGCACTTTCGGCGGCCATATTGCCAACCCAGTCTCGTAATGCTATTTTTCATTCAAGATCCGGCCAGTACTGTAGATAGCCCTGCTCTAACTGAAAACTCTTTATTTTACTGTAGCTTTCTCCTAGTTTCAAAAGTCCCCATACCTTATCCTCTCGACTATTTAATTATATGCAGCTGTGTGTCTAGTTCCAACCCCCATTTGGAAAATTCAATTTTCTTTCACCTCCAGAAAAATTATTATAAAAATATAACAAAATTGCAAACACCAGCTTAAAACCATTCATAACTAGGTCAAAGACCTCTCGCTTAGCCCTCTTCCCTATCTACAATATAACCTCTCTATAACAACACTCTCACTCCCAAACCAATCCTGCGCCCGCTCTGAAATCACGTGACGCTCTCCCACCAACGCCATTGCGTTACGCTGCTCGCTATAACGAATAAGATGAGTGCTAAGGCATGGCTACTAAATTAACTGGCCCGACCTACAACGAATTAGAGGGGGTATACAAAATGGACGCCACGACTGTCCCATTCCTTGAGGTCTGTTCGGGAATTGGCAAATCGCATCGGTGAAGTTTTGTACGGTGAGAAGCGACATCTGTTGGCATCTAGTGGCGGTTATCAAAATGTAATTTTAATTTTACGTAGATTTGCGTGACAAATTTTTATTATGTATTAAAATATTGTTAAATAGTTTTTAAGCTATCACTCAGCCACAGTTAAGCTATTTCGCTGCGCTTGGAAAAAAAAAAGCGACAGGTTCGTGTATCCAGAAAGTGTTGCAAGGGAAGGAACATTGCATTTTTGTACGGACGGTGTCGCCCTCGGTTGTGTAACGGCGGATGCTACGACGGAGTAGGTGCTTGTAGCATCGTCGCTCGCCTGGTGTAACTTGATCTTCTTACTATTACTTTGGGGTACTTTTTGTTTCAAATAAGCACAACAGCTACAGTCCCGGCGTAGGGAATGGAGCTACACATGTCCTAATATTGTAGGCTAACTGTAATAATAAGCGGTAACGCTGCCACCAAGGTGGGAAAATTAGGCTAGCTAAGCTAAGTTTAAGAGAATTATCTTACAAGTTAACTTCTAGCGAACAACGAGCGAATAAACTGACGGACGTTTAAGAAAAACTCCTGGTTTTTATTTTAAACAAACATGAATAAAAAATATCGCACTACAAATACATTTGGTAACTTTACACCTAGTTTAGGTTATAAAATACAGGGGGAATTTACATTTAAATTCGACACTAGAACCAACACGAGGTTCACATAAAACAATTTCAAATAGAAAAAGAGAGTTGAGTAGGCACAAGGGGATTTCGCAAAAGAGCCCTCTAAATTACGAACAGCCTCGGCTGTCTAGTAATAGTAGACCTAATAACAGTTTTGTTTCAACCGTGAATTAACTAAGCATTAAACCTCCCAGAGTTGCTGTTGATAAGTCAACTCCTTAAATTATAAAGCCTCGGCTACATATAAAGTGGATCCGAGCGTTTAATCAAAGCAACCGTCCACGAAGATCAAACCGTCCCTGTTTACATTAAACTGCGTTTAAAGAAACAAAATAATGAAAGCTGGTTTTTAGTAAGGGACCGTGAACCCTTAAATTACGGCCGCCAACGTCCGAAATGCCGTTGGGCTTGACGCACCATAAATTTACCTTCTAAAGCTACGAGGTTTAGTTAAGTTTAAACTATAAATTTTGAATGGAGTTTCCAAAAATTAAATTTTTAAAGCTAAACTAAGTACGATACGAACCACTACCTTTGCCCGGCATGGCAACCATCGGACCGTGGCATCTCCACTCCCGACCGGCGTAGCGACCTCTAGCTTTGAGAATCCTTGAGCTGTGCTAACGAGTGTCACTGGGTCTGGGGTTATATACTCATTACCGGAAGTTGGCGCGGACGCCGAGGATAGCTTCGGAGGGGGGTGCGGGGAAGAGAGTCGGACATCTGGAGGAGGAGAGACTGACCCAAATCGGCCGAGCTGTCACTACCGGAAGTTGGAGTAGCAGCGCGGACGACCGGGGTAGCTTGAGCGCTCTGACTGGCTGACGGAATTGAAGTAGTGTTTTGGTTGGCTGGATTCGAATTGACAAAGGGAATTGCCGACTTGAAAACTTAGAGGCCTGGCTTTGAATGTGCAAGTGAGTTTTCAACTCATAACAACGTGATTTTTAGGCCTATTAAAATAAACTACGACGTTAGGCATCGCAACTATTGTAGGATGAGGGGGGGGGGAACGAAGTGTAATGCACCGAATAAACATTTGATTTTGGGAACGGATTGCTATATACAAGGCATGTTTTTAACGAAGGATAGCTAGTTTGTTTACGTTTTTAGAGGTTCGCTACGGTCGGAGTTTGGATGGAGATGCTATAAAAAATAAACATAAAATCATACACTGGGTCCACGAAAAATATACAAACATAAACATTGGAGCTCCGGTAGGGTTCATGGCAAGAAGTTAAGTTTACCAAAATGCATTAAGTGCACAAATCAAAAGATTAAATGTTCCAGCTAGTTTTTAAAGGGCTAATTGCAGTTTAGGTTAGATTTGTAAACTGGTTTGAACATCGGACATTTTTCATAAATAAGCAAAGTCGTCACCTGTTAGAAATAAAAAATATCGTGTGTTGACAACATCTAAAACACAACTAAGCTGAAAGTGTTTCGGCTTTATGCCTAAAGAAATATACATTATTTACATTTTTAAATTGTAATCGCCATACAGACGATGCTCTTCTGGTAGGTAAGAGTACTGCCCTCAGGTTTTTTCTTCGATGGTGTTGAGGTGTCCTCACCACGAGCGTCTGATACGAGACCGCGTTTACACGCCCCCACGCGGAGGACTCTATTTGGGGTTACTGTCGAACGCCAAATAAGTGCTACAACAGAAAAGGTCAGTGCACACAAGACATGCCAAAGAACAAGACTGCCAAGCCATGTAAATAAATTGCATAAATTAATGCACCAAGGAATACACCTTCTGAGGAATACACCTCCTGAGGAATACACCTCCCGTGAAATACATCACCACAAGTTATAAAAATACACTGTTTACAAAAAAATAAAAATTGCCATTTTATATTTTTGGGGGACTGACGTTTTTTGTGGCTCAAGAAATTTTTGTAAATACAAATTACAAGTTTAAAGGGACACTAGTTGCAAAAATTAACTTAGTGCTGTCCGCGCTGCTTGTTGCAGGAAAGTCGTACAGGCCACAAAGAAAATTGGAGCAAACGAAAGTTTATATAAATGAAAACGCAAATTTTGACCATAAAGGGTCACAGTTTAAGGGTTTTTGTAGCTGTTAATTCAAATGAGATAATCGCAACATTTAATGCTCTGACCAGTCAGCCGTGCACAGAAAGTTATTTTTTTTATCTGGAAAAACCTCGAGAAAAACCCCTGGGCGCACTCCTCAGGACCTAGCTTGCGATAAGGATCGGAATAGAGGGTACTATAAGCGCATGCGCAACTATCAGCTCTATTTAAAGTTAACAGACTACCACTGGAGTGGTTTTAAGGTTACCAAACAACTTGTTTTACATAAAATTGGTTTACCCTGAAGGGTTTAGAGATAGTACCCATAACTTAAACCTAATATACAACACTGGGAGGTTTTATGGATAATAACACAACAACCTTTTAACGACAGTGCTGACCTTTTTCGCAGAGGGGTAGACAGACAAATTTTTTGCAGGAAAAATGTTTCGTAAAAACCTTAAGAAGGGCCAACCGGGAACAAGTTGCAACCCCCGTAGAATACTCCTAATGAATATTTAATTAGTGTCGTTACAGTCTTTGACACTATTCTCCCACATAGGAAGACGTTGATAGTGACAAAAAGAGTAAAACATAGGCACTTAAAATTTAGGTGTAGAGTTCCGAAACGGGAAATAGCTGAAAGTTCCTTTTTGTTGTGGTTGCACTTTCAATATACCACTTACCAATATTTAAAGATAAAAATTAAATTTCCAGTCAATTTGTACTGAAAATGACGTGTTTTAACAAGTTAATGTTTAAACAAAATACCTGCTGAGAGTGTCAGCGTTTACGTGTAACTTTCCAGGTTTGTATCTAACTTCATAGTCGTAATCTTGTAGGGTTAGGCTCCACCTAAGCAATCTGGGATTTTTGCCAGACATTTGCTTGAGCCAGTGCAACGGGTTGTGATCGGATTCTATGACAAATTTTGTTCCATAGATGTAGGGACGCAATTTGGCAACGGACCAGATCAAACACGCGCATTCTTTCTCTGTCGTACCATAGTTTTGTTCACGTGCAGTCAGTTTACGTGAAACGTAAAGACAGGGGTGTTCTTCTTCTCCAAACACTTGTGACAAAACGCAACCCATGCCACGATCTGAACAATCACACTGCAAAATAAATTGTTGCGTGAAGTCGGGCGCTCTTAGGACCGGAAACGTCACTAACGAGCTTTTCAATGTGTCAAAAGCAGCTTGCTTTGACTCATCCCAAATGACGGGATCGGGTGCGTCCTTTTTCAAGGAGTCTGTGAGACAGGCACAAATTTCAGAATAATGAGGGATATATCTTTGATAATATCCAACCAAACCGAGAAAGGAACGGACGTCTTTCTTAGTTTGTGGTCGTGCAAATTTTTGCACGGCCAAGACCTTCACCTCGGAGGGTGTACGAGATCCACTGCCAACTTCATGGCCAAGGAAAGTAGCTTCGCTGCAAGCGACCTGCGATTTCTTGGCGTTCACCGTCAATCCGGCCTTCTTGACAGCAGAGAGGAAATTGTGGATGTTTTCAAGATGCTGTGGCCACGTTTCGGCCCCGACAGCAGTGTCGTCTTGAAAAGGAGTGACATATTCTTCCATGCCACGTGTGACATTGTCCATGAGCTTTTGAAAGCAGAATGGAGCGTTTTTCATCCCCATGTTCATCATCAGGGGGGCAAACTTCCCAATGGGAGTTGTGATGGTGGCGGCCATTGAAGCCTGTGGCGTCAAGCGCACTTGCCAAAAACCACGGTTGAGATCAAAAATAGAAATAAACTTCTACTTAGCTGCACGCTCAATACATTCCTCAATGTTGGGAATTGGGTAATCTTTAGTTACCGTATTGTTGTTTAGCTCCCTGTAGTCAGCCACAGGACGTGGGCTGGCGTCTTCTTTTTGTACGATGATCATGGGTGAACCATGTGGGGAATCGGTTTCCACGATTAAGCCCAAGTCAAGCATACGCCTGATTTCAGTGACGATCAAATCCCTTTCGAATTTCGCGTGGCGATAATACTTACAGGGTTTGACTTTGGAGTCGACTAATTCAACGTCGTGTGTGACAAGATCAGTGCGTCCTGGTAAAGTAGAGAAAACACCGTCTACTTTTTCGAACACCTCAAGGAGGTCGTTCTTCTGCAATTCCGTTAAATTGCCTGTCTTTTTGAAAAGACTCATGGCGGCCTTAGCAGTAAGGTGGCCATCACCAGGCTGACCTGTCCAAACATGGTCGGTGTGAGGAAGCTCACGTTCGTCATTATAAGAATGATTACTTGACCCCTCCCTAGGCAGATAGGGTTTGAGAAGGTTTACATGATATATGGTTTCCTTTTGTAAACCGAACGATTTTTTTACAAGATAATTAGTATCTGATAATCGTTTCAACACTTCACAGGGTCCATCCCAATAAATATCCAACTTATTGGTGCGGGCGGGTTTAAGGACTAGAACCTTGTCACCGATTTTGAACTTACGTTCAACTGCCTTAATGTCGTAATAAGATTTATTTTTTTGTTGACTACGAGTGATGTTCTCCTGAGAGAGCTCACGAGAATACTGGAATCTCTGGAGCAAGTCCAAGATGTATTCTAAAACTGAGGGGTGAACGTCGGGTTCAATCCAATGGCTTTTCACCAACTCCAGTGGGCCTTTGAGGTTGCGTCCGTAGACTAACTCGGCTGGAGTGAAGCCAGTGCTCTCATGTGGAGCAGTTCTCAGGGCAAACATTGCTCCTGGCAGGCACCTCTCCCAATCGTGGGGATGCTCATAACAGACAGCTCTCAGCACCGCCTTGAGCGTCCTGTGGAAACGTTCCACGCTGTTAGATTGCGGGTGGTTTACACTGGAATTAACGCACTTTATACCGCACTTTTCTAAGAAAAGAGTTGTAAGTTCCGATATGAAACAAGAGCCTAGGTCGCTCTGGAGCTCGGCTGGAAAGCCTAACCTAGAAAACACAAGGAGGAGCGCATCTACAACGCTCTGGCTGTTGGCCTCTTTGAGGGGCACGGCCTCGGGAAACTTTGTTGCCGGATCGAGTAAAGACAAGATATACTTGTAACCAGCCTTACTAGCAGGCTTGATGGGGCCTACGATATCGATTACGTATCGGTTGAACGGCTCGTCATCCATGGGCACTAGCACCATAGGGGCAACAAACTTCTGCCCAGATTTTCCATTTTTCTGGCAGGTTAAACATGTGGATACAAAATTGTCAATGTCAGTAAAACAATGTGGCCAGTAAAAATTAGTCAACACTCTATCCTTCGTTTTGGATCGGCCTAGATGCCCAGCCCATGCATTCGCATGTGCGGTGTTCAAGACTAAATTTCTACACTCCTTCGGAAGCACTAGTTGTTTCTTGATTAACGGTCTTCCAGAAGGCCGAAAGGGCTTACGAAAAAGTAATCCTTTCTCGATGAAAAACTGCTTGTTT
>JAHWFP010214429.1:39755-50808 GCA_023313725.1 Lithobius niger | reverse complement strand
GATTGGTAAAGCACAACAGCACCTAAACAGATGGAATTTTCTCAATTGTACATTTTATTATTTCAATTAAAAATCATAAATTTTTATCCGTGTTCATTTTAACAAGTGAAAATTTAATCATATATCCCCCCTTTTTAACGGCATACTTGACGTTTTAGTTTGTAATCCGTTTACCTTTTTTACAACTATGGCGTCGCGCCACAAAGCTTTATGCATGCAGTCGATTGTTGCTGGCCACTTTGAAACAATTCAACTCAGCTCTGAAAGCCTACTTCTGCGTAATGAATACGCAATTCTATCGTTTTTAGCTGCCAATTAGGAGGCCTCGAAATTAACAACGTAGCTTAGTTGGTTTAAAAATATATGCATTTAGCTGAAACACGGATTCTTTCAAAGGGTTCAAAGGGTTTCAAAGGATTTAACGAGTGTTAACCATTCCTGGTCCTGGTCCTCGTTCAAAGGGTTTCAAAGGGTTTAACGAGCGTTAACCACTCCTGGTTATCTGCCCGAAGCCCTGAGGCCCTAGGTCCTCGTTCATTTTACCGTTCAACAATCGACTCTTTAGCAAATACATAGCACGTGGACGAAGAATGAATCTGGAGTTTGCTGAGTGGCATTGTTCCCTAAATACAATGGTTAAAACAATGTAAAACAATCAAAATGATCGTTTAGGGTCCCGTAACTCCGGAATGGATGGACCAATCGAAAAAGTGGTCCCTGTAAGATTGAAGTCCAGGAAAGTTTCTGGCTCAGATCATGTTTCAGATTTTAGGTAGGTGCAGTAGTTTTTTTCTGAAACCGTGTCAGCCAAGAAGAAGCAGAACAAGAACAAGAACCAGAACAACAACAACAAGAAGTGAACAGTTTTTGAATTTACGTGTGGCTTCCTACGTTTACTCTTGCACGGAATTGCATAAAAGTTGGTGTAAAGTTTGGAAAAGTTGCTATCTACTATCTGGCCACGTTTGGTCGAAATATATTGAATAGAAACGGAGAAATTAATAGTTTCAATTTTGCTGGAGAGATGACTTCAATCATATATATAAAGCGGCTATCGCTTTGTATGATAACAAGGACGGATAAGAGAAAAATGCCTTTTGAATTAAAAAAAAAAAACAACAGATTTTTAAAAAATTCTTTACAAGGCATTAGGAAAGTCCTTCTGTGTGTGTTCCATGCCATACATTGATAGTTTAAATACTTAATTAATTTATAGGTTCCTCTCACATGAAATAATATTCTGTGAGATCAGTTAGTTATTCGTAATCATATCAAAAACCAAAACTGGTAAAAGGAGCCGCCAAGTTCCGTATGGTTCGGTCCTTCAAAGGAGTGATATCAACAAATCAACACATTCGCCAACTTAATTGCACCGCTTAATAGTTCGAAGATTAAATGAAAACTAGAACATTGCTACTTTCGGTGCGATTAAGTTAGCGAATGTTTTGGTGTGTTGATATCATTCCTTTGAAGGGCCGTAACATTCGAAACTTGGCGGCCTCTTTTACCAATTTTGGTTTTTGATATCTTTGATATGATATCACTCCTTTTTTTTTAATTGTGTATTAGACTCAACTCCATTACTGTGCAGATGTGTAATAAAGTGCAACGTCAACAAGAAATTGGTTTTCAGCACTTTGCTACTACATTTTGCCAGGAGGCCCAACCATTCTCAACTTAGTCACCTCTTTATAGGTTTTTGGTTTGGTTTTAATTTTGTTGTAATTTGTTTTATTTAGTTAGTTTTGGTGTGTAGATATCACTCCTTTGAAGGGCCGAACCACTCTCAACTTAATGGCCGCTTTACTAGTTTTGGGCTTTATTTATTTTTCGTGAATTGGACGTGAATGCAATTTCTTTGGCAACGTTGTGTAGACTTATCGAGCTACACTAGTGTGTGTGTCTAGGAACGCACGACAGTATACACGTTGTCATTGTCCGAACTTTGGTTGTCCAATGAGAGACGATGCCGACAATACTAACAATGGTTATAACAATATTTTCGTTCTTACGCGCCCTCCCACGCTATCCCCGTTACACCCCTAGGTTCCAAACCATAAAAGGTACGCACTTCGTGTTGTACTGCACCCATTCGTCCAATTTCATATCTGGAAGCCTTCCCGTTATCTCGGTATCGATGAATAATCACCCTATGGGATTTAACATGGGGTTGAGCGGACTAGTTAGCTAGGTAGTAATAGTAGTAACACATTTGCAACGTTTTTGAGAGTCAGATTTTGCATTGAAAGCAGCTTAGCTGGTATTCCTACACGAGTTAAGTTTTGTCAGGTGGGTCATTGCTCTCGATTTCAACACAGTTTAAGCTTTTGTACAGCCTTATTATATTTATCCAAGTACCTGAAATGTGCCCAACTCTGCTTCAGGATATAAGATACTGACGCTATGGCGTCGCGCTACAATGGTTTACACCTCGACAATTGAATTGATGTGATGTTTGTTGTGATGTTTGTTGCCTAACTTGGCGCGACACACTAGCGTGTGTCTAGATATTTTCCAAAATTAAAATTATCTAACATAATGAAAGCATATACATTTTACAGTTTTCTTTGAACCAGTTTTATCATTGATTCTTCATTGCCTCAATTTTATCAGTTTTGCAAATTCTGGGAACCATTTTGTATATTTGATTCATAATTTTTTGTTGCATCAACCTATACCGTATTTTCCGTAGCAATTGGTCTAAGACATTATTATTATTATTATTACTATTATTACGCTGGTTTAATTTTATGACTAAATTAATTGTTTCCTCCATTTTATATGTCAAAGTGTTTTCAGGCAACTACTGAATAACTGGTGTACTTCCAGTGCTTATAAAATAATTTCCAGTGCTCAAAAAAAATTTGTGAGTTTGTTCATCCTAATAGCTATTTTGAAGCTTTGAATAAATAATGTTACATGACCGACCCAACTAAATTGGTTTATAACGTTAACTTGTGTTTGAATATTGTAACTATGGAGCCCAGTGCCATGGTTCTATAAAACTTACCGACCCGTTTCTTGTTGTTGCGTTATTATTTGCAAACTCGCACTGTGACGTTAAGGCGTGGTGCTGAAAGCACTTCACAGGCTGAAGCCCTGATCATACAAAATAAAACCTGAAATGATATGTCGCATTGCAGAATGCCAGTATGTCACCATGCCAACAATATCAACACTACCAACACTCACATACAAATGGCTGTCTTATTTCTTATTTTATTTACAGAGCGTAACGGCCTAATACACCATTAGCTCTTTCTAAAACTACTTAAAGTTACAACCCGTCTATACATTACACACTGCAGCCGGCCAGCCGGGGAACAAGAGAGCACGAGAAACCCTGGGACCCTAGGTAAATGGCTGTCTGAGAGTTCGTCATTAATACTGCTTTTGTTGCACAATCCCACTTCTCATAGAGTGCGATTTCAGCCAGTCTGTTAAAGTCATTAAAGTTCTGTCTAAATTCAGTAGACTAGGTTTCATATACCTTCCTGATATAATAACCGGCTAATGTTTTAGTAACTGCCTGGGCTGGTGATATCAGAAATGGCTAAGATACGGAGTAGAAAGATATCGTGCATAATTTTCATTTTAAAGGACATAATTTAAATTGTGCACGATATATACTGGCTGTAATCATTTTATCCACTTAAAGTTTGTCAATAAGATTGCCTTTTGGGGCACAATTCCGCTTTACGTGGTGTATGATTTCCGCCAGTCTGTTGTAGTAACTGGCTAATGTTCTAGTAACTACGTGGTGATATCGGCTGCGACGCAGTATTGGATGTACCGTCGTTATGGCAGCCAACCACTGTTGGTTTGCCAGAAAGTCATAGGCAAACACGGCTCGCGAACACACTTGTCTTGTGACAATAATGGTCGCTGATATGACATACTTTACGTAACTTCATCGATCGTTCACTGACTTCAATCAACGTAGCTGTTTGGTGACCTGCTGAGATTGGATGTTACTAGACAAAAAAAAACATTTGCTGATGACTCCTATGACGTCCAGTGTTGTTGAAGTGGCTAGTCCACTGGTCCCTCGACTTCCTTTAGCACGTCATAGCCGTGACCAACCACATCTGAAGTGCGGAAACTTAGTGAGAGTTTTATTTGCAATTCATTATTGATCTGGACGTGGAAGTGTTTCAGAAAATGAAAGCGAAAGTTGGCGCATTGATCTGAGAGGGAGCTTTAGACGTGAGGGAGAAGCCCTTGTGCAGTTTGCTCTGTAGGTCAGATATTTTCGTAGCGAAGAAATTTCAGCCCAGAAGCAAACGTAAGTAATAACTAAGAAGTCCCTGCCAGACATGCCGTTTATGGTATAGTGTGACAGATTGCAGACTCCTTCAGCAGCTATGGATCTTTTCTGGGGTTTTGTGGAAAAGATCCGGGCTCCAGGCCGAATTCCTGAGTTTGCTTTCCACTTGCTTTCTGCTTTAAAACGCCTAGTAAGGTTCAAAATTAAGCCAATTCATCAATAAGAGCAGTAGTGTGCTTCAGATGACTTAATGCGCATTGAGATAAAATATAATAATATACGCAGTTCGGAAGAATTCTTCTTAATCAGTCCAACGAAATAAAAATGGCGTCACAAGACTATACACGAAACAGGATAAACGAGTGGGTCCCTTAATTTATTTTATGCCCATGCTATTATCAACTTCAGATTTCTCACGAATGCGGTATCACTAAAACCTAAAGATATATGATTCCTACATACTAACTTGTGTTAATCTGTAGACATAAATAACTACACGACGACCTTCATCCGCTTAGAGGGGTTCCGTTTCAGTTGTTTATTTTCTGTGTTAGCGAATTATACATAGACATCAGTGAAAACCTGGGTCTAATCCGTGGTACTGGTCATTACCTGTGTAATAGCCAGTAATGCTTCTTTTTAATATGATTTTACGATTCGTCACAACATTTTCCGATATTCCTTATTGCATCTAGTTATTAGCACTATAGAATTCTTCTGCATCCGTTTGCGCGTAGAGTAATTGTAGCTCGGATTTTCATCCATTTGTTTGGAGTGGTTTTTCGTCTTACATTGTGAAGCAAACTGAGTTACACCAGGGACGTAGAGGTTTGGGTTAGGGGGACCAGCAACTACATTCTCTCGCGTTCTTTTCATCTCTTTCTAGGTCAGTGCCGTGTTGTATCCCAACATGCCAAGCGGCAAAGAACATCAGCGCATGCGCAAGGACGGTTGCTCGCGTCCGCCATATTGAAATCCTCGCTTCGTTTTACGCAGGCAAGTAACGCACAACGTTCAATCGATTTATTAACTAACTACAGCATGCCACGTGATTCGAATACTATAATAGATTAAAAAAAATCTGTAATAAAACGCAGGGTGCCTGTGCTGAACCTCGTAATCGTCTGTATAAATTTAAACCTGATTGCAACTTTGCAATGCTTCCACTATAATAGCCGCGATTCTCATTCCAGCAGGTGGGAAGGTAGGGGAAGCCCCTGGGAGAACTAAGATGGAGGACGATAACCACGATGGATGACGTCAATCGCGTCACAGACGGCTAGGCCTTGTGCCGAGAGCTAGCTCTGATACCCCAGTTAGTCGCTGGTCCCCCTAATCCAAACCTCTACGTCCCTGGTTTCACAGCAAAATGACGAATACCGCTAAAGCAAAGTGCCGCAAGATCACATACAATGAAAACAGGCGAGGGCGACCGTGTTAATTATTTTGCCAACAAAAAGTTGATATTGGCACATTGTTGCTTTGACTAACAATTTGCTGTGTGCCCGGTCATCATTAATGCCAAGTCTTAAATGACGTCATGCACGATGGATAGGGTTTTCCTTCACGCGCTACGGATGCTCAAGCCAAATCGATAGACTGGGACTGTGTGTGGTGGCGGGGGGGGGGGGGAGAACGCTGGTGGGCAGTGTGTCTGTCAACCCTACTCTGGTCATTTTATTGCAATAATAACGAAAGAGATTGGGAGGATGGGGGAGGGAGGCCAGTGACTCTGTTACCAATAAACGTACGATTACGCATTAATTGAACCTAATAGTTAATTTTTTTGGGGTGTTTGAGGTGGAGACTATATCAATTTTTGCCAAATCTCGTAAAAGGGAAAGGGGCAGGGGCAGCATTTAATTTAACTACCCATCAAATTCAACCGCGTGCAGCAAAGGGGACGAAGGGATGGGATGGGTGGGAGAATAGGTAGGGAGAGGGGAGGGACAGGACAGGAAGAAAAGGGGAGAGGAGAAGGGAGTGAGAGAAAATGGGACAGGAACGGGAAAAATGGAACGGGGAGCAAAAGAGCGAGAAGATGATGGGAGAAAAGGGGAGAAGGGAGAGCGAGGACAAGGACAAGAGGGAAAGGAAAGCATTACAGGAAGAAAAATTGCCTGTCGCACCACCAATCGAAAGCTGTAGTTTTGCCGCACTCCCTGGCGAAGCCATGGCACCAGAAGGAGAGAGGTACAATTTTGCTAGATGATTCCAATCGGAATATCCTAGGATGCCACATGCCACAATCGACATGAGCACGACGCATCACAGGGCCCTTCTCTTCCCAAAAATACCAGGAGTGGCTGAGGTCAGGTTCGAACCAGGAACCTCTTGCACATTAAATGGTCTTGCTAACCATTAGGCTACCTTGCCCCATACCAACCGAAAGCTGGGAAACAACCACGTGAGAAATAATGCTGCCCCCTTTTCTCACCCGGCGCAGCATCGTGGACGTGCTAATCAAATGCGCTGGAGTCCCAACTTTAACCTATCATACCTTGGCGATGGAACAGGAGCCTTTGGCGGTATTTATTTTCGAATGGTGGGTGCTTTCGGGGCCGCAGACTGTCGAAGGCAAAGGATTTTAGTTGGGATCAAAAATTAAAGTTTCTAATTGCTTAGTCAAAAATAGGAACAGAATTTTGCATGTTTCACCGAAATGAGGGCCGGAACAGATTTAAATATTCCGAAACCGTTGCCATGCCTCCGGCAGCAGCCGCGAGGCCTAAGTCAAAGCTTACATGTCACACAGTATTGTTTACAAATAATTTTGCATTGTTTACAGTTGCCGCAAGGTTCACCAACAATAACGCTCGCAAAAAGGAGGGTCCCGTCTTGGTGCAGATTCACAAAGGCCCACTGATGAATTGACCAACGGAAGAAGCGGTGGGGTCTTGCTGCGTAGAAAGCTGTTTCAAGTAGAACGTGCCGAAATACATGAAACTAGTCCTTGAACTCGCGGCAACAAAACTCCTGGCGAAGCCGATTACGACTACTAGTATACTATAAGAGGCGTTGTATAAACGAGGGTCTGTAAGCCTGACTTCAGTGTGTCCATGTTAACATTGCGCCATGTAAACATCGCGACCCAACTCGGCCCCATACCAACCAACCGAGTGATCGTAATGAAACGAGTGATCGTAATTACTTTTACGATAAAACCGTCGCTACTTAGGCTGTGTATGTTTTTACCGAATAAATACACGTGAAAAATCTCACTCGAGCTGTGAGTAGTCCGAGAAAACTCCTTCTGGCAATCAGCATCATTGAAACGACATTGAAGCTATCAGGGGTTTCGTTTCTTCAAGGCAAGGCCGACTGGGGCAGAAATTACTTGTCTCGTCTCTCCCCTTCTCCCTCCCCCCTCCCCTCCGGCTCAACGCCAGTACACGCACATGCCAGGAAGCTAACACGTCTTCGTATTGCTTTAGTAAATTAGGATTTCTGGCAATGTTGAATCAACTGGCATATGATGCCAGGATACGAGACCCACAGCATCGCTTCCAGACTAGTGACTTGTGGTAGAATACGAAGAGAGTTGCAGAATGGACATTTCAAGCACTTATAAGCTCCTAACTAGTGTCTTTAATACCATGTTCATTCTCTTTGCTAACTCTGCAAGGACACTTTACGGAAAAAAAAATTAGCGTTTCTCATTAGACTTTGAAATTTTGTTTTTGGGCTGGATATTGTAACATCATGGTTGTGCTAAAATAACTATGCAGCACGATTTCAGGTTCCATGATTTCTCGGTATTATTTTCGAACTCGTTTTGATTACATTAAAAAAGAAACCGTGTTGTTGAAGGGCAATCCACTATACACAGGGAGGCGTGTATAAAGTTCTGCGCATATGGAACGAGGAGTAGCGAACTCGATGCACGATACACTGTAAAAAATAAGCATCTTAAAATAAGATGTGATATTTTCATCCGTTTTTAAGACGTTTTTGGCATGTTAAGAGTAAGACGGTATTGCTGTCTTAAAGTAAGATCCTTTGGCATCTTTTAATTTTGCATCTCTTTTTAACATGTTATCGCCATCTTAGCAATTTGGCATCTTAAAAGCAGATGCTTTGGCAGGCATCTTAGATATCTGGCATCTTAAAATATTGACATCTTATTACGATGACGTCTTTTAAACTCAACCATCTTATTTTCATTTGTTTACAATATTAGCAGTTTAAATCTGACAGATTCGTCTTCTCAGCTGCAAAACTGCTTGCGGTAGGGGACTTCTTAATCACAAGTCATCTTAGTCCTTATAGCTTGATTGTAGACCAGTGTAGGTCAACATCGTGTTTACGATGAAATCAAAGTAAATGTAAAATCATGTTAGCTAGCCACCCCAGCCTAACGCAGCGTTTACAATCGTTATGGAAATCAAAACAGTTTGCTACTTTTTAGCATTCGTTTAGGTTATTCATAGGCTGTAAAAAGAATAAGACCATTTCATTTTTTAAGATATGACTACAGTTTACTTAGGATTAACATAATAATTGTTTTAACTCGAAGTTGAAAAAAGCAGCAGTGAAGTTTCAGAGCGTTTTGTTTTAGTACTAAAACACTGCAACTTTTTTATTTTCCAATTCAGCAAACTGCCCCCTTAAGATGTTGCCAACTTCTCTTCGTTTTCGATTTAATACATTGTGCCACTTAAACGGATGGCATTGTTGGTTTCACAACTTTAAAAAATACCATCTTAAAATCTAAGCAACTTTGCCCGCTTCGTAGCCTAACTTAGGTTGACATCTTAAAATGTTGCTGTCTTTGCCTGTTAACCCACTTAAAATAAATTGTCATCTTACAATTTTGCAACTTACTCGCTTTTCGAATTTAATATACCTTACTTCTTACTGCGTGGACATCTAAATTGCTGCCAACTTACACTGCCTGAATTTGGCAACTGAAAACTATGGCATCTTAAAACAGCTAACCATCTTAAATATTTATTTTGCGTGTTTTCCATCTAATAATAAGATGCATCTTACGTTTAATGGCATCTTAAATGAAACAAGTCTGAAATTAGGACTCATCTTAAACTGGTGGTATCTTCAATATTCAAAGCACAGATTCATTCCATCTTAAATTAAGATGGTTTTACGATTTTCAGGAGGCTCATTCAGCTGTTTTAGTTGATGAGCCAGCTGAATTTCAGATGCATCCTACGAATTTTAAGATGCTTAGTTTTTACAGTGTCCTTTAACACTTAGCAGGTCACGTGATAAGCCAGTACATTGAAAAAAAAATTCAAAGGATTTCTGAATCTCGAACCATCAAGATAGTCTCGTTAGATCTATAAACCAACCAATTTGGCGACTCGTCTATCTTAACAAGAAAACCAGATCCTTTAAGCCAGTTTATTGAAAGAAAAAAAAACAAGCAGTGCCGAAACTCGAACCAGCAAGATAATCTCCTTAGATTTATACACCAACCGAATTGACGACTCGGCTGTCTTAACATGAAAACCACATTAAAAAAAATCAAGTGGTGCCGAAACTCGAACCAGCAAGATAATCTCCATAGATTTATACACCAACCGAATTGACGACTCAGCTATCTTAACTAACATGAAAACCAGATTTAAAAAAAAAAATGGGTCTTAAAGCTGTGGGACATTTTGCTGTCCTCTAGTGCAAGAAACAGCATACTGCTGCTGCAGTATGGTTGTTTTACCCTTCTTGGGGTATGAGTCAAAACTGGCTTATATCTTGATGGGGTAAATTCGACCCTACCGAGGCAGTATGATTGTGTTTGCCCTAAGAAGGGTATTAAAGTGGTGCCGAAACTCGAACCAGCAAGATAATCTTCTTAGATCTATACACCAACCGAATTGACGACTCAGCTGTCTTAACATGAAAACCAGATTTAAAAAAAATATCAAGTGGTGCCGAAACTCAAACCAGCAAGATATGTATACAGCAACCAAATTGAAGACTCGGCTGTCTTAACATGAAAACCACATTAAAAAAATCAAGCGGTGCCGAAACTCGAACCAGCACGGTAATCTCCTTAGATCTTTACACCAATCGAATTGACTACTTAGCTGAATTAACATGAAAACCAGATTTAATAAAAAAAATCAAGTGGTGCCGAAACTCAAGCCAGCAAGATAATCTCCTTAGATCTATACACCAACCGAATTGATGACTCGGTTGTCTTAACATGAAAACCAATTTTTTTTTAAAAATCAAGTGGTGCCGAAACTCAAACCATCAAGATAATCTCCTTAGATCTATACACCAACCGAATTGACGACCCAGCTGTCTTAACATGAAAACCAGATTTAAAAAAAAATCAAGTGGTGTCGAAACTCGAACCAGCAAGATAATCTCCTTAGATTTATACACCAATCGAATTGACGACTTGGCTGACTCAACATGAAACCCACATAAAAAAAAAATCAAGTGGTGCCAAAACTCAAACCATCAAGATAATCTCCTTAGATCTATGTATACACCAACCGAATTGACGACTCGGCAGTCTTAACATGAAAACCACATTAAAAAAAATCAAGTGGTGCCGAAACTCGAACCAGCAAGATAATCTCCATAGATCTATACACCAACCGAATTGACGACTCAGCTATCTTAACTAACATGAAAACCAGATTTAAAAAAAAATCAAGTGGTGCCGAAACTCGAACCAGCAAGATATGTATACACCAACCAAATTGAAGACTCGGCTGTCTTAACATGAAAACCACATTAAAAAAATCAAGCGGTGCCGAAACTCGAGCCAGCACGGTAATCTCCTTAGATCTTTACACCAACCGAATTGACTAC
>JAHWFP010214429.1:0-39745 GCA_023313725.1 Lithobius niger | reverse complement strand
GATTTATACACCAATCGAATTGACGACTTGGCTGACTCAACATGAAAACCACATAAAAAAAAAATAAAGTGGTGCCGAAACTCGAACCAGCAAGATAATCTTCTTAGATCTATACAACAACCGAATTGATGACTCGGTTGTCTTAACATGAAAACCAAATTAAAAAAAAAAAAATCAAGTGGTGCCGAAACTCAAACCATCAAGATAATCTCCTTAGATCTATACACCAACCGAATTGACGACTCAGCTGTCTTAACATGAAAACCAGATTTAAAAAAAAATGAAGTGGCGCCGAAACTCAAACCAGCAATATAATCTCCTTAGATGTATACACCAACCGAATTGACGACTCGGCTGTTTTAACATGAAAACCTGATTTAAAAAAAAATCAAGTGGTGCCGAAACTCGAACCAGCAAGATAATCTCCTTAGATCTATACACCAACCGAAACGACGACTCGGCTATCTTAACATGAAAACCAGATCCTGTAAGCCAGGGTATCCGGAAAAAACGCCCCCAACAAAACGCGCCCGGAAAAAACGCCTCCGGGAAAAAATGCCCCCGGGAAAAAACGCCCCCAGGAAAAAGTGCCCCCAGGTAAAACGCCCCAGGAAGAAATGCCCTAGAAAAAAACGCCCCCGGGAAAAAACGCCCCCAGTAGAGGAAAATGGTTTCATGGTTCGCATCTCTGGTTTTTCCCCATCCTTAACCAGAATTCTTTCTCCATCTAAAACGTTTGGTAAAGTACGAGCATTATTTTGGTTAGATGACATACGGCTCCAACAAATCTATTTAAAAAAAAATTTTAAAAAGGTTTTAAAAATTAAAGTTTAAGATTGTGAGGACTTTCACGCCCTCAGAAGGGATTCATCTAGTGAATTTGTAATATCTTTAAAAAATGATATGACTTAGATAAAAAAAAACGTTCTTATATATGCATTAAATTCTCTGTTCACAATTCACATAGTTAGCTATTTTTTCCTCAGGGAGCGAACAAGTATATCTTTTGATGAAGCAATTTCCGGGGTGGTCCCAAGGGCTATTCGAAATAATTACAAATCACGTGCTGAAAGGATCCAGACAACCGTCTCCAATTTTGGAAATCTTACTATTTTAGACTATCTTCGTGGAATCGCCCACAATTTTAATCTCACTGTCACATAATTTTTTTAAAAGAAAACAGTATATTTCATAAGGTGTGTCCTAAAGTTACAAATTCACTAGGAGAATCTCCAAGCTTTAAACTGCGATTCATTTAATTTTTCTTTCTTTTTCTTTTATAAACATTGACAACAATGCGGCTTTTCCCCTCACTCGTCCCTCACGTTTGGCGATGCCATCGGGGACCATTGTGTCCTTGGTAGGTCTAACTTTGGTGGTAAGGCATTCGTGACCCCAACCCTATACCCTATACCATCAACCCTTCCTTTACAGCCGGGCCATCATCTTCGTTTTAAACTTTAAAACTGTTAAACTTTTCTAATTTTCAATTTTTTGTTTTAACTTCGGATAGCAGTTTGTGACCACCAGGTCATTGCCATTCCGAATGCGTTTGCAACAAACTTATTAATATTATTATTATTATTATTATTATTATTATTATTATTATTAATTGCTCACAATTTTAACCTTTAATTTTTAAAGCCTTTTTTAATTTTTTTAAATAAATTTGTTGGAGTCTTAGGTCATCATAACCAAACTAATGCTCGTACAGTTGAACTGGCTCAATTTTGAACTTTACCAAACGCTTTAGATGGAGGAAAAATTCTGGTTAAGGATGGGGAAAAACCAGAGATGCGAACCAGTAAACCATTTTCCCCTGCTGGGGGCGTTTTTTTTTCCCGGGGGCGTTTTGTTAGAGGCGTTTTTTCAGGCGGCGTTTTGTCGGGGGCGTTTTTTCCTAGATCCGTAAACCGGTATTCTGAAAACAAAATTTCCAAAACTGATGCCGATTGATGCTGTCTTACGGTGCTAACAAATTTATTTGTATTTATGTGAGGCAATGCACAGACTCAAAGTGTATTAGGCTAATCTTACATCTCTTGTGAAACTACGAAATCAATACCTTGTCATCTCACAAAGCCAGTCGTAATATAGATTAACTATCATATTTAACCCAAAGCACCAAGCGGGTGACGGGTGGAAAGAAACTCAAAAGTGCATCAATATTTCCATTGTCTGTCTCAGAACGAGAAACGATCAAAAAGCAAGAGTGGGGCAATTTTCGATTCCTTTGGGACAAAGAAAGCTTTTATAATTTCAAGTGTTATAGCAAGTTTTATTGCGAATCAATTTTGCGATAGGCCTATATTATGCTTGCCCTGGTAACGCACACAAGATAGACATACTGGAAGACTTGACAACCTAATAACATACATTTATTTGTTAACAACCTTCAACATTGTTACTTTTTCAAGGCACCTCATTTGTAGCAATTTAAAAAAGAATTTTCACGTGTCTATGGGTGGTAGTGTTTTCATAGCAACGGCATTGCTGAACGTAAAAGTGATCGACATTTTTTATTTTTTATTTTATTTATTTTTTATAGCAACGGTTCTACACCGAGTTCATTTTATTGTCAGAGGCATAAAAACTGAAGAGTCCTTAAGCGTGGAAGCATATGCCCCTTAGTATGGTAAGACAATTTTCCATTTACGTTATCGTGGATCAAAAATGTCTTGAAGCCGTACATCGTCTCAAACTGCTCGTACAAATGAACAACTATTTGTGAACCCGTTTTAAGGGATTAGGGAAAATCCCAGGAACGCCGTCTCCCTCTAAACGTCTAGCATGGTTCACAAATGTCTTGAAGCCATACGTCATCTAAAGCTGCTCGTACAAATGAACAGTTGTATTGAACCATTGGCTAGAAGTTTCTCCCTTTAAACGTCTAGCATGGTTCAAAACTGAACTGTTCATTTGCACGAATTGCATGAGATGACGTAAGGCTTCTAAACATTTATTAAGAAAAAAATACATAACAGTGTAAAAAAGTAGTTAAGGCTCAATACGAGTGAATGTAATAACAAATTAAAGGTGAAATAGGGCTAATCCTAATTGTATATTGGAATAAAAGGTCTCTTTAAACACTTCACAAAAAAAAAAGGAAAAAAACGTTTTACAGCGTTTTACGTAATATTAAGAAACAATTTGATATTTTCTATCACGATGTATAATTTCTTCATACTGTATGAGATTCTGTGCGCAACGGACTTCAATTGTTTTTTTTTTTTGTGTAATTTAGAAGTGTTTAAAAAGGTCCCTTTAAGAGAATGGCTAACTCTTTGGGTTTTGAACATGTCATAGATGGCATTAAACAACATTACAGCATTTTTCCTGGTTTCGAAACAAGCTGCAGGACAAAATCTGAACTGGAACTTGAAAAGCGTTTAGGGGGATTAGGGGAATTCCTAGGACACGTTATGGAAGACATCACAACAGCTGTATACACGACGAAGCAGTAGATGGGCGAGGCGGAGGGGCCAGGTAACCTTATGGTTAGCACGCCTATCGCGTGCACCAGAAACCCATGGCAATTTCGGCAAGAGAACGGCCCTGCCATGACTCGTGTTTTTGTTGTACAGTGAAATAACCAAGTTATATTCCCCCATGATATTTCACGATACGACATGAACACGAGTCATGACAGGGTTCTTCTCTTCCCGAAAATGCCAGGGGTTTCTGGCACACGCGATAGTCGTGATAACCATCGGGCCCTGCCTCTGTGACCATGCTCTTTGGGTTTTGAACATGTCATAGATGGCATTAAACAACATTACAGCATTTTTCCTGGTTTCGAAACAAGCATCAACGTCATCAACGCAGCTGTTGTGATATCTTCCTTAGCGCTCTTGGAATAGATTACCCAGTATTCCTATACTTCATACCATATATATGTTTCACCGAGTGCAGAGATAGTGGCCGACATTTTCTTGTAAAAACCTACTAGTAAAAATATAGAATTCATCTTCTACTAACTAAACATTATCCCCGTATCACAATCACAGAACGCCAGGCTGCTAAATATCACACCATTTTCTTAACGGGAAAGGATATGGCTGTTGATTGAAAATTTAAGAATGTTTTTCCTCATTTTTTTTCAAAGGTAAACCTATCTATTTATAAGATGTGCGTTTCTTTATGTTGTTTGATCACAATCGTGACAATCATGAGAAGAACTGGTGCCTCCACAGGAGGATCTCCACAGAGAAAGTACGTACTTAGTTCCTCAATTAGGCACAGTAATCTTGATCTACCCTACTACAATATGGAGCTGTGTTAATAATGGAGAAGCATCAGTGCGGTGGTAACTTACATTGCTTGACAACCGTAAAGTCATGTTTTTTTATGTATCGTATCTCTATCGTTTGATGGTGTTGATTGAACAAAGTGTACACAGTGGCGCACCCAAGGGTAAAAAAAAGAGTGCAACTGCCCATTACCACCACTTAAAAAGTTAAGAGTAATGTCTGGAGCCCCTTACCTCCACTTAAAGCGTTAAGAGTAAAGTTCGGAAAACCACAAATAACCATTTATTGCATTGAAAAAATTCTAAAATTTGGAATTTTAAACACTTATACAATAAAATTCCTGAAACTAAGTTAATAACCACACCCACTGTGAACTCATTAAATTAAACACTCAGCCTAGTCACAGTGTATGACATAGATGAAAACAGAAGCTTCGCTTGGCCTTACTGACCCTGGTTTGAATGTGGTGGCAGTTGAGCGCCGGTTTTCATCTTTGTAATATACCGTGATTAGGTTGAGTTTTTAATGTAACTAAGGTGTTTTACAGGGCTTCGAATGACCCTTTCTAACCCTTTGTACCCCTTATTTGAGTTCCTCCGACTCAATTTTTAACTCCCATTTCCTGTCCAGTCCATCACTGGAACAAAATTCTTCACTGCACTATTGAAGATAAATGCAGACCATTCCCTTTTCGTTCAACGGTTGTACGTTTATTTAGGTTCTCTTTATTTATCGTTAAATTCTGCATTTAAACGTCCTGAGTAACCACACATCAAAGTTTCGCTGCGTTCACGCCTCAGCACGAAGGATAAATACAAGCCATTCACTGTCCCTGTACCAAGCCGGACCGTCTCGTGCTATCGTTGAAACAGTTGCCAATTCGGAGTCACTCACTAGCTGGGTATCAATCTCAACAACCCTATATGAGATATTAGTGCTTGCAGATTTTTTGACGTGACTATGACTTTCATCATGCTCATCTTGTCGTGGGTCATTTCGCATGGTATGTACACATTCGTAGAGCATCCAGATCGCGGCCAAATAATCGCTAAAGTTTAATTTTCTGCTCTACATAACATGGCCTTGTAAATGGAATAGAAAAGTTTTTGCGTTTCAAAATCCATTTTGCAACAGATGCCAAGAACACGAAAAAAACCCGCCTCTTTTAGACTAAAAAATCTGCCCCCGCAGCAATGGATTTAATTAAGACGCCTTCATTGTACCCAGGGACTTTCGACCGTTCTATTGGGTACAAACAAACGAACGAATACTCATTGTCAAACGTAAGCTTTACCGCTCCAATTGTTTTAAAGTGCATTAAGTGTATCGACTGGGTTCTTCGCATGCAGCATGATTGTTCCGGGGCTTCGTATCGGCACGTTGGTTGGAGTTGTCAAGAGAGACTCCTGTCCTTTGGTCATTGGTCCCGGTGCGTCGGTGTGGTTCCGATACTTCTTCTGCCTGCAGCGCCGTCTCCTGGCGACACTCTGCTCCAACTACTCCATCCTCCCTTTCCCTGCATGAACCACACATTCTAATCTTTGGCTCTTAATAATGTATGTTACTACAATTGATTGTCTAAACTTGATGTATTTAACGTTCCTATTCTTGTCACAATACTTGATGTATCTTACATCCTCATGCCAATTGTTACCTGCCCTTAACGAGCAAATCAATATCGAAATCATTAAACCTGTACCAAAATGGCAGAAAGGTAACTTGTGACTCAGTCTCGTCCTTAACTTAAGCTTATCCAGTGTGTCAACCAGCCAATCATTACCATCCCTTGACGCAGGGAGCATTTTTGGTGCATCGGTGGTTCAATGGTAGAATGCTCGCCTGCCTCGCGGGCGGTCCGGGTTTGATTCCCGGACGAAGCACAAAAAATCCCTGTATCAACGAAAATGGCAATGCTTAGCTGTCACACTGGATTAGCTTAAGTTAAGGACTAGACTGAGTCACAAGTTACCTTTCTGCCATTTTTGTCCAGGTTTAATGATTTCTATATTGATTTGCTCACCCGTCAATTGGTATGGGTTACAAGGTTTCATCATGATTTCGTGACAAAGTGATGCCTAATTACGTTAGCTAAAGGGGGGGGGGGGAAGGTTCTGAATAAATAAGCCGAAAATGGTTCACATCAGCAATGCTTGGGGTTGATGGTTGGAATGCTAGAATAGGCTTCACTTAGTTACCACGCCTAAGTTAGTCGTTAAGGGCAGGTAATAATTGGCATGAGGATATAAGATACATCAAGTATTGTTACAAGAATATGAACGTTAAATACATCAGGCTTAGACAATCAATTGTAGTAACAGACATTATTAACAGACATTATGTGTTCATGCAGGGAAAGGGAGGATGGAGTAGTTGCAGCCGAGTGTCGCCAGGATGTGGCGCTGCAGGCAGAAGGAGTACCGGAACCGCACCGGCGCACCGGGACCAATGACCAAAGGACAGGAGTCTCTCTTGCCAGCTCCAACCGACGTGCCAATGCGAAGCCAACAATCATGCTGCATGCGTCGATACCTAAATATAATTGACAATGTGACTGAAAATAGCAACTTTTGTTGTATCGTGTCATCATCGGACGGAGAGCACCATTACAATCGAGCGTCGTAAAAGCACGCCATTAATTTTCGGTTTCGAAGTAATGACGTCACCTACTCTAGCATTGGTAAAATTTTAAGAATTTGTCGTTTTGTTTTAATAACGCGTATATCTTAACGGTCACTAAAGATTGTGTAATCAGATATTTCGTAAATATTTATTAATTTCGTTAAAAAACTACTGGCTATCTGAAACAAATCTTTTATTTGGCTTCGAAAAACCAAGCGTCGTCTGCTTCGAGGATTGGTTTGAGAGCAAAGACCTCACGAACTGAATGTCGCTCGTGTATATACCACGGGAAATAGCTGTGCTATAGGTCAGACGCGTTCATTTGAGTGAGCTGACCCCATATAAGGTCCATACAAGGTCGAAGGTCCTTGATTATACCCCAGCAATACAGGCTTCATTTGTGTTAACGATGTGAGCTCAGTAGAGAATGTGACGTATTCTGTCCTGTATGAAAGCTACTCGACCTATGACAAATCACCATAGACGTAACCTACAGACGTAACCTAGCAACTGCTAACAAAGAACTTAACATTCAGAAAAAACATTCTGAACTGACACTGTTCAGCTTCGGATACAACTGGAATAAGATTGCGGTTTGGATAAAAACGCACTGCTGAATTAGACTTAACCAATAAATCGATGACGTTTGATGACGTACTGGAATGACGTACTGGAATGACGTACTGGATGACGTACTGGAATAAGATTGCGGTTTGGATAAAAACGGACTGCTGAATTAGGCTTAACCAATCAATCGATGACGTATATCCATTCAATGACCAAATTTTCTACACAACTAGCTATACATAATATTATGTGTTACGTTAATTGTTACTAGTATTGGCACATTAAATAAAAAAACTTCATACTTTTGTGAATAATGACGGTATAGTTATGATAGTGTATTTTGGTGGTATGCAGCGTCCAAAACATTCTTGACGAAATTCATGCTTGATAATTAGATTTCAATAAAAGATTTTCAGAAATATGTTAATCGGTTTTTACTTTCACTGTAGCAATGTTAGCGCTGTGGAACTACTTTTCCAAAAAGCTATTCCTTCTGACTACAATTCCCAAGACGGGCCAAATTATGGTAAGGGCATGTTAAGAGATTAGACTTGCATTAGAATACTACTTATGCCATTCACAACCGATACAATGATTCAATTAGAAGACATTTCTTTTTATAGAATTTGGAAAAAAAATACGCTATGAAAATATTTGGATTATCGGACAAACCACTTGTGTAACTTGAGCAATTTGTTTTAGCAATATTAAAAGTGAATTTAGTTGTGTATGTTTAGCGTAAATAAGCAAGAAATAAGCAAGAGTTAAGATAGGGTTACTTAGCCCTATAACTGCGAATTTTGTAAACACGTTTGAATTGCTTCTCGTACTTACTGACGTCTTTCCTTTGCGATTACGTGCTGGTGAAAACAGTTTCGAGTATGCGTTAACACTACCAGAGTACGAATAGCCATAGAAATTAGAATGGTGACAATGGGAGACGAAAGCAACTTTCGATGGAAACGTAGGACAAATTCGTACTTCCCTTTAATAAATTGTTCTGACATAAAGCAAATAATCTCAGTTATGCCTGATTATGCAAACTCACAGTTGCGGTGATGCTGAATACCAAGCTGAATAGGGACTGAAGTCTATTTTGTAAATCGTGAGTGGTTGTATTATTGTGGCCACTTTACGTTTAAATTTATTTCATTCGCTTTTCTAGTTTAGTTCGATTGTTCCCACAGTACATGCATAAAAAAACAAAATGTTCCGTGTCGCGGCAGATGCGTATGTGGCCAGAGCAGACACAATATAAAGTCGGGAGTCTGAAGCAGGTAGATCGTGGGTAGAGCAGATATGTTCCTACACGTATCAAAAGTGTTGTAGTACTAGTGCATATCCGGAATTTCATTCTTCTTATATTCCGGCAGTGAGTTTCAGGTAATTTTATTCAGGCAGTTTTGATTGGGGAAAATTTAGTATGTTTATTGTATTGTCCAGATTGTACAGTTCATATTGCACACGTCCAGAGGTGTGGAGGTTGTCACCCCAGTCCTCCCTTGGAAGGGAAGCATCCACCCTACTCACACTGCAGCTGTCAAGCATCCGCTCTACTCATGCTACAGCTGTCAAGCATCCGCTCTACTCATGATACAGCTGTCAAGCATCCGCTCTACTCATGCTACAGCTGTCAAGCATCCGCTCTACTCATGATACAGCTGTCAAGCATCCGCTCTACTCATGCTACAGCTGTCAAGCATCCGCTCTACTCACGCTACAGCTGTTAAGCATCAACTATGGCCAATGTCTGCTCTATACCACGTCCGCTTCAACCACATAACCAATTGTAGATCTCTGAACCTTGGTTTCTGGAATAAAACTACAAATCCTGAATCCTGAGACAGCAGGGAGTAAAGTTTTTACTTCCTTCTGGCATAGGATTTCTTTTATTACAGTGACCAAGGTAGCAATACTTACAGAAAATGATGGACATTTTGTGTGTGTACTGTGGGGGTCATTATTTCAATTACGTTGGAAGTTATTTAACCCAGACTAATAATAATACTCGGTAAAACTCCTAAGTTTATGATTCCAAATTTTGTACTGCTCTGAACAAAATTCGGAACAGTCCTCAGCAGCGTGAATTTAGAACCGATTGAGAGTGAAGTGACCGTCCAATAACGTTGGACACTTCTGGCCCACATTGAAAATTTCATAATGATATCACATATTCATTTGTGAAACAGCCTGGGAGTAACATTCTCAGGACGAAAACACAAGAGAGTTGGATGATAACTGCGTTGACTTTGCTAACATGTAAAATTAAAATTAAAATGATTTACTACGTAACTATAACCAGAGGGTCAAACTCGTACAGTCTCAGTGCAACGTTCGAATGGATGCACTTGCACTTCTGGAAACACGCATGATCGAGAAATGTTCGAGATAGCTGAAGGGCCTTTTGCATCAACGTAACAACATTCACCGAGCTCTCCCTTATAATGAAGGCCAGACATAAAAAAATAATAAAATAAAAACAGTAACCTTAATTAATAAAATGTATAATAGCGTACTATTAAAATTTATTAATTTGGTCTTGAAAGCATGGTATTGTGTTTCTAACTTTACCACAAGGCCTTTCACGACAACAAACACTCCGAAGACACTGTGCACTGATAGTACACATCATTGTGTACCAGCTCAGCCTCCACACTAATTGCGTACTGGTAGAACACATTTTATGCATACTTTGTGGAGGATGTGCTGGTATCTCTTGTTGGTGGGTATTTACGTTAATTGCCTAATGACCTGTAATTAGGGCAAATTACGGTGTTCCATTCGAACCACCAAGTTGGACTGTTGCAAATGAAGGAACGCCGGTGTTGGCTACATTTACTACTTGGTGCCACGTGTATTCCCAATTCCCATGTAATGTGATTGTTGCCATTTTGGTTGGCGGGGAAACAGCCCATAAGTGAAGGACCTTTGGCTCCAAGAATAATCATTCACCACAGGCTGGCAACAAGGAGAGAGCTACATGCACGAACTGTCTTGTTGGACGAATTCTTGGCTCATTTGGCTTTAATGTTAAAGTGTGAAACAAACGTGTTAAAGTGTGAAATACGTTTTGTCTAATGCAGAAAGTAAAGAAGTTTAATTTTAACATGTCAGCAGCGAACCACTGAATTTACACTGGTGGCAGCGGTGAAGCCAGACTATCACGTTGAAGAAAACAGCAATTGCAGTGCCGGTTCAGAGCGTTCACGTGTAAGGAAAAAGCTGCATCGCAAGTTGTCGGTCTATTTATCGTTGATGGCAGTGGTGAGCGTTTCCAACTCATTGGGTTCCCTTTCCAAGGCACAATTTCGAGTTTGGCGGTAACCAGCGTTGTAGGAAGATTAAAGGGGCGTTCTTCTGGTCTCTAAAGACAAGTCAAGAGACGGAAAAGCTGAGCTGGCAAACAAGATTGCGACTGAGTGAAGGACGGAAAACAGTATACACTGTATATATCACAGTGATGTGTAATATCAGTACACGGTGCTTTCAGAGTGTAAGCGGTAATAATAAATTCCAATGGTGGAAGTTGCAATCCGTCAAAGAATCCTTGTCATTATTAGTCGAACAACCATTAACCGTAATGGTTGTGGCTCAGCCCTGTTTTAACCAAAACATTTGGAAAGGTGCTATCTGCTTGTTCTGCAGTTACGACCAAACTGGTGGTAGTTCTGGCATTTTTTTTGACGAGGCACTTCCCTGGGAAGGACCTCGTCAAAAAAAAAAATGCCTTTTGGGCGTAATTGTAGCAAAAGCAGACAAATGGTCCGAGTTAAAGCAGACAAACAATTACAACCAAAAAGGGATGGTTTTACCATTTTTTTTTAGACAAGGTCCTTCCCGGGAAGATGCCTCGTCAAAAAGTGACAGAATCACCAGTTTGGTCATACGAACAACCAGATAGCAACTTAACAAATGTTCTGGTTACAGCAGGGTTGAGCGACGACCATTACTGGTTAACCGTTGTTCAACAAATAATGGCATGGATTCTACGTGGGCTTGAAATTTCCACCATTGGAATTCATTGTTAGCACATACACTGTGAAAGCACATGCTGAATAAATCAAATCAGAATCAATTCACAGGTAGCCAAATAAAACAAAAACAAAATCAGTAGCATTTAAAACATATGTGTGTGATCGGGTGTTTGTTGTTGCGCTAGCCCTCAGTATTCCCCTTTACGTGGTCACGGCATTGTTAATGACGTCAACGAACATCGAGCTGTTTCCCACAAGGTTTGCTTTGAGTACAGTGGCTCGTCTCCCGCTGTAACATAACTGTGCTCGATATCTAGAGTTGATGACACTCCACTGTTGATGATATCCACTGTTCATCTTCACTTTGAAAATTTATTACACCAGCCATGGTAGTAACTTTTCGTTTACTTGCAAATCACGTTTCTCAAATATCTTATATAATGGACTTTATGACGTGTATGTTGTCTTGCAAATAAACATTATTTATCTAAAGTCTTTGAGCACTTCCACAAACTGACCGAAGAACTCAGCGCTGAAGACCCACCTCATCAAAGATGGTTCTTAAACACCCAGTGATTTTTCCGATACTTCAGCATGACGTCACCACTGATGCATCGTACTCATCTAATTCAGGAGGCGATTTTTGCGCTGAATTCACTGACTAAAGATAGCGGATCTGTAGTTGTTCAGCTACTGGAATGTTTTTAGGGAATGTTTAGGGACCTGCCATTATTTATGGCTGGGGGGAGGGGGAGTGGGAGTGGAGGAAGTTGAGGGGGGTCATGCATTTTTTGGACCCTCTCGAGGGGTGGATCATACATTTCTCAGGTGCCGTCAAGAGGGGGGGTGGACAAAAACACACTGATCAAACTAGAAGAAAAAAGTCATTTTTGCATCTCAAAGAAGGCACATTCAGCAGTAAAAATTTCTAAAAACGCCTCAGCTTCTGGGGGCCCCACAATATGGGTGTTTACAAGGTTTTGAAGCTGTTAGTATCAATACTGCAAGTATAGTTTTTGTAAAGAACTTTGTAGAAAACCCTTGGCACCTGGTTTCTTGGCTTCTTCTATCTTTCAGGTGGTGGCTTGGTTACAGATGTGGGCATGCAAGCAATCAGTGTGTTCATCATACTTATGTGGATCTCAACAAAAGATGGGTGTATAAGGAACATTTTATAGAACATTTTTAACCCAAAGCGTCTGTTCGTTAAAAATGAGAAACGTTTCCATACAACTGATGGTTACTGGTGGTGTGGAGAGCTACTTAGGCTACTTAATTTAGCTACACGAAATCATCATCTGCAGATAGTCTCAGTAGGTATACGAAGAGCGCATTTTTTTCGGGGGGTGGATCACATTAATTTTTGACCTTGAGGAGGAATCAAGATTTTTCAGGGTCTCGAAGGGGGGGGGGGAGGAGAGACATCTAAAATTTGGTTGTCCCATTTTCATTTCCTTTGCCCCCCCCCCTTCCCCGGCCATAAATAATGACTGGTCCCTAAACGTAATTAACAATGGTGTTGACTGTTGTCACGCATTGCGCCCACTAAGCTAAACGAAGCGTACTCGACCATAAGTAAGGGTATTTAATGTAAAACTGCTTAGCAAGTTCTTTACGAGAACAAACAAGCGCTTCAACAGAATTAGGTGAAAAAAAGCCTCAATAGCGCTAATATAAACATTTGTTTTTTGTTGTGGTTGGTACGACGGAGGTTTCATAAAGAAGAAAAAAAGTTTATGTTAGCGCTATTGAGGCTTTTTTCCACCTAAGACAGAAAATTCTTGACAACGCAAGGGTGATTGCAGAGCAAAAACATTTCTTTCATGACGATGGCTTCATTTCGCTCATCGATGCATCCAGCAAATACGTTCTAAAATAATTGACGTGTGACGTCACTTTCCATGGAATCGGTTCCTTTTGTTGGAATCTGTCGCTCAGCTGTTGGGAGAGTTTATGAAAGTGCTATGTTTATTAATAAATCTCCAACAAATTAAGCAAGTTTTGCATTTTTTTTTATGAAATACCAGGTCTCTTATAATATTTCGAAATTATTCTAATGTCTTATTTTTTCCAGTGGTAGTGAACATATCCATCATATTACTTAGTGTTCCATCAGTTAAATTTTCAAGAATGGTAAGTGGCGATAAATGGGTCAAAATCTCTTGAACTAACTGCAACAGTTTAAAGTAATGCCCACCAGTTCAAGTAATGCCCACCAATTCAAGTAATGCCCACCAGTTCAAGTAATGCCCACCAGTTCAAATAATTATAAAATTGAAGTAGGATATTAATCACCTAAGGTTTTTATTTATTTAATTTAAAAAAAAGTGTGGAATATTTTGGATGTATGTTTCCTTACCGCAAAAATTCATCAAACAAGTAGATACAATTATCTTGTTCATTCTGTTTTTTTTTTTAAATGTCACACTCAAAAGCGCAAGGAATTAAACGAAATAAAGCAATGTTTTATATTTCAAAGTCGTTGTGATGCTATATTTGGTTTATTGATGGGTTAATTAATCCTTCTTTCTCTAAAGATTTTTTCTTCAACACAAACTCTGTAGAATACAGAAAACCGTTCCGGAAAACCCACAATCGTGCCTTATTCATGCACTGACATGTGTAGAATTATATACTAAAGCGAATGCGTGTTTGTCAGAGTAACGTTACAACCGAAAATAAATACAAGTGCAGAAAGCCGAAACCTGGCTTATAGAACGTAGGAACACCAATCGGCGTATGTCTCACTTCTTGGGTTCTTGTTTTATTATTATTATTACAGGTTCTTCACTCTTTTCTAAGTATCACGTTTGTTACAAAAACTTGCTGCTTATTTTGTCAACATTATATAATTGTTTCACACATGTCACGTAATTATACTCCCATTATAGTATCAGTGGGCTGCAGCAAACGCCATAGTGAGGCCTTGGATTAATAACTACACTTTCGTTACGGGATAACTCACTTGCTAGACTTACCACTCAACCAACGCAAAAACTCCGGTACAGAGACTCTAGTTACTCAATTTTGCCACGAAGGCACAAACTGCGGACAATGCGGAAGGGACGTTTGAACCACGCGACCAGCGTCTACCTCCTGTAGAGGAGCGTAGCTAAATAAAGCGCGATTGAACCGGCGGCCCTGACAGCGTTTCATAAATTTATATCGGTAAGTGTTCAGCGTAGAAACAAAATTATTATTTGTGTGGAAATAATTGGACCAGTTCATTGCTTTCCGGCTGTATATGGATACAATTCCTTGTTGGAAAATTTATGAAATGTAACACCATGCATGTGTGGCTTGCCGTACTGCGGAAACACTCGAGCATTCGCAGTGAGCACGCGTCACCACCATCTTGGATTTGCCCGGAAGTAACCATGGTGAAGCTTAGTTCGTATTGGCTTCCTACAGACGGCGCAGCACTTTTAGGTCGCGAGAGCTTTGGATGGAAAGTTGCGTAGATTTCGGAGTGAGTGAATAGGGATTGGTGAGGCCATCTAGACGAAAATAATTCACGTGTCGTCATGTGGTGGGAAAGCGAACCTGAATTTTCGACCGATTACATGGATTTTGCTGCAGTCCCCCGATGAGGTTATGGGGTTATGTTTACCTGTCTACCTGTCCACAACTTCATTTCTCTAAATACAACATGTGTTAAAGAATAAGATGCTCCTCCAAGACAGGAATTACATTGTGACTTTAAAAATGAATTGTTAACGTACATTTGTAGGAATTCGAAGTGGAATTTTTCTTTAATGCTGCTTGGCAAGACGAACGACTCATATTTGACGAATCCTTGAAGGATCTAGCGAAAACACGTCGAGTGGTTGTAGTGCCTGCAGCCATCGGCAAACGCTTGTGGGTGCCATGGATTTTCTTCCCCGAGTGCAAAATGTGTAAATCGGGTTTTGCGACTGGTGGAAACGATGTTCAGTTATTATTTACACCAGGAAAACAATCGATGAGTGTCTTGTACAGGTTTGTAATCTTATCTTACTATGTCTTATTTTATTGCCGAGCTTCTTTGGAGCTTGGTCTTATAGTAGACGGATTAGCGACAGCTGATAGAGGTAAAACAGAGAAGAGCTTTTTTTCAACTAGAAGAGCTTGAAAGGCAGTTTATCCTCCTCAGACCCGCCTATGGCGTACGTATCCCTTATAAGGGACATCTACGAGATGGCCAAAAATTAAGACCCAACGTGCAATGCGAGCGTTGTGAGGGATCCCATGGGACCCCGAGTAAAGCAAGCAAGCACAGCTCAGTGGTCAGCGTTCTTGTCTCCAAATGCTGGTTCGAATCCCACGACCGACACATAGTATTAAAAAATGTCATTCGGGTCTGAGGAGGTTATCATTGTTTCCTTGGACCATCATTACCTCCTCAGACCCGCCTATGGCTTACGTGTCCCCTATAAGAGGGACATCTACGAGATGGCCAAAAACTAAGTCCCAATGCGCATCGCGAGCTTTGTAAGGGGTCTCCGGGGACCCCGAGTAAAGCGAGCAATCACAGCCCAGTGGTCAGCGTCCTCGTCTCCAAAACAAGTGGATGCTGGTTCAAATCCCACGGCCGACACAACGAATTAAAAAAAATCTCATCGGGTCTGAGGAAACTATATATCAAAGGTTTAGATTCCTGGGCATGCATAATGGTGGCGCACACGACTGAGACAGGGTGAAGAGGGGCAAGTGCTCCACTTCTTTCCCCCACAAATTTAAGAGTAGATTTTGGTAAAATTAAACCAAGCCATCTATTTCAAATGAAAAAAAAATTGAAAATTGGCTATTTTGATGTTTCAAAGGCACTTAATTGCTGAAATTGCTGAAATAATTGCTGAATTAAATGCTGAAAAAAAGGCACTTAATTCCTAAAACGACTTGTTTTACAGCTCTCCTCCTGTCCCTAACCCACCTAGCTGAATTCACGGATTCCGTTTCGAATTGCAACTTTTTTTGTCTCTCACTCCCAAAACAAAATTCCAGGATGTGACACTGATGCACAAAGTGGGAATAAATCAAATGAAAAAAAGTTAAACTGATGGCTCCATAAAATAAAAATACGTGCATGGTGCAAATTAAATAGCAGTATTTTAGGGTGACAGTAAACTCAACAAGCAAAACACCGGATTATCTGTCTCAAGGTATAATGCAACAAACAGTCGGTAAGTCAGAAAGCGATATTGGTAATTGTCCCAAAATTCATTGTTGCTGTGGAGTGAAAGGAAACGGTTAGTGTTTCTTTCAAACTAAAACAATCTGGGATCGAACCAAAAGGATCATAAATGGTTAGTTCTGATGCTACCTCCTGACCTCAAAATTCGCGTCCTAGCGTGATAGAATAGGACATTTAATTCTTAAATACGTATTTCAAGTGCAGACTTGAAAACTGTTTCCATCTAGGATGGCTTAAACAATCGTTGTATTGGAAATATTTCGAGCCAAACAGTATGTTCGACCATCGAAAATCTTGTAAACACAAGTGGGGTTCTGATATTATCTGCTGAGTACAAGATCTCAACCCTATTTTAACAGTGTAGCGGTTTCGGTTGCAACAGTGCTGGAGGATAAGAACAGCAAAAAGTACTAGGACAATTCAGGTACTGATATATCATAATCCTGCTTGAGACCAGTTATGTACTCTTCAAAATGTATGTACAGCTTCTACATGAGAATCACGCTGTGTCCCATTGTTACAAAACAAGTTGTTGGGTGATGGGGCAAGTTTTTATCGCAGGGACTCGTCACCGCTCATGCTCCGCTTGGATACAGAGTACTATACGTATAATGAAAGGGGTGTAACCAGCCAGAGAGTCGATCGTAGAACCACCCGAGACAAGTTACACGTTCTAAGTCATTATTTGTACCACAACGTTGTCCAGAGCGATCTGAGAAGCCTTTCAGTTTCTGCTATCCCAGTCAACATCCGGTAATGGGCGGGGCTTTTACCTCGATGCTAAAACGTTTCTCAGATCGCTCTGGACAACGTACTGGTACAAATAACGATTTCGAACGTGAGATGAGTAATCAAGAAAAACGTTCAATGCTAGTTCCAGTGACAAAATTTAATGACGTTCAATACAGGTAGGCCTACGGATTGTTCTACAATATGACTTCCGGCTGGTTTCGCCCTTTTATTGTGTAGTACTCCGTATCCATGTGGCGTGCGAACGACGACGAGTCCATGTGCTCCGCATTGGTCATTAACGGAGCTTTTCAGAATAAAACAACAGTGACCAAAAAACGTTCTCAATCCCTTCCATTCTGGATGTACGACTATAGGGAACCTTTTTTAAAGTTCTCTGAACTTAAGTCAGTATCGCGATTGATATCATACCCTCTTGGCTCGGAGATCAAGCTCCTGACAACTCATCTGTAGTTTCTCGCTTTACTCAGGTTCCCATGGAAACCTTCATGAAGCTCCCTATTCGTTACTAGACTTACTTACTTTGTCTTCTTGCAGATGCATATTTTCTGGTATAGAAGGGGTTAAATGTACATGCATCCCTGTTGGCTTTCCTGTATGACTCAGTTTTGCGACATTAGTTCAAACGTATGTAAATGTTGCCAACACAGTCATTTTCCTGTTTTTTTTTCTTTCTTTCGTGCGAGGTGATTTTACAACATTAACTCTAACCAGTGTAAATGTTGCAAACGCTATTCTCAACGGGTCGCAGGACACACCGGCATGATTTATGTGCCCGGTCGTCGGGCGTGAGACATTGAAACCGAAAGTTGACAAATAGGATATGACCACAGGAATGGAACAGTTGGATGAGAACGGTCTATGTGCTGAGGTGATATAATGACTGGGTGCTGCAAGCTTCGAAATTGTTTTATCTCAATAATGAACAACGGGCTTCATATACAATGTAGCCATAAGTGCATGAAGCCACGTGTGTATTGTTTCCACAGCACGTAAATCTTCATTCGATGCCCGACTTTGCCTAACGTAGCACGATTCCTAATGTTCACGAGATTTAGTGAAAATTGTTAAAACTTCATTGCCCAATTACGCATGGCATGCATCATGAAAAAAAATCTTCTCCCACAGAAAGGGCTTTAATAATTCGGCTTTAATTGAGAAGGATAAAGATTAGCTGTGTAATAAGTCCTCAAATCACTTAGTTTACACACAGTAGAGTTGGAACGGGTTACCAGGTCAACTGGGTTAACTGGTCATTTGTGTCCGAGCACTTTACCCCAAATTTATCACTGACTACCACTGACGCGGACTGCAGGTGGTAGTAATAAAATGAGTGAACCACTTAATATGCGGAAACACCCACTGAATGGGTGCCATCTTGGACGACATCAACCTGTAGTGAAGTGGACGACTATAAGTGACCGGAATTGACGTCATCCAAAATGGCGGCCATACACTGCTGGGTTGGAGACCTGAAACCATTGGTCATCAGTCCCAGGTCAGTTCAGTTTCGTATTCAGTTTCATGGCAAGACCATGCAATTCGAGAGTCCTTACAAATCAGGATTATACTCTCAGTTTCAATTCAGACCAACACGAAGTATCTTATTCCTGAAACCTGTAGCCTGTGTTACCATGTATCTGTAGACGTGGCAATCTAGACTGCACCATGTAGCTATATTGGTAAACTCTGGATAGGAAAAATAGAGGGGTGGCAGGCCCCTACAATTGCGGATCTAGACAAGACCACGTGCCTATATATGTACGTACCTCTGTATATATACCGACTCTATACAAAATGGCGGCCTAGTGCACCATTGTAGGGCGCCGGACCACTGATCACTATATGTCTTAAGTAGAACGTTCGAACATCATCTAAAACCAGTCCCTCTACAATGATGGCCCCCACACGCAATTATGACGTGTATACCTCTTAAGTATTTATAAAGCACATGCATTCTACTAGAAAACGACACTATGCCCATATTGGGGAAGCTAAGAAGCTGTGCTACCAAGGATCAAAATAATAATGATGTTTGTGTATTTTTCTTGTTGGACAACTACTTTTTTTATGACGAGAATTGACTCGTATCACATAATCACATCATGAATCATATAACTAGGATCGTAATATTTGTTTGTTTGTGTGTCACCAGATCACCGACTAATTCATATTTCTTTTGTTTGTGCGTCCAGACGAAATGTCTACGAAACGGAATTGCCTCTTCTGTATAAGTAATGATTCAAACTGTGTTTTCAACAAAGAGGCACAGTACGGGTGACGTCATATGTTTTTCCAGTCACAATATTTTCATGCAAATGGGATTTAGGCCGCTATGTCTCTTAATCCTGAATCTAACTAAATCCAATGAAAGTTTGGCCTACTGCTAATGGGAAATCACAATATTTTCATTCAAACGGGAAATCACTAGAATGGTCTATAAAACCGGCCATATACGGGGGGCGGCCGCCGCGGCCCTAGTTTTTTTTAAACAGGATAGTGCAACGGCAAAATTCCAACAAAAGGTCAAAGGAAAGACAAACAAACCTTTGTCTTCAAACCATTATTTGTGTTTGGTATTTTATTTGTAATTGCATGCAGTGAACATGTTAAATATACTAAACGTGTTAAATGTACTACAAAAGTGTACAAAAACATTTTCCAATTTTTCACGACTGAAGTTGAAAAAATCCAGTTTTACCAACAGAGCAAATACGTCGTTTTACCCACATTTTGTATACACCCCCAAAAAAAAGGTGAGATGTAACTCGCAGGTCTACAATGTGAAGATAGGTTCTTAGCACAATCATAGTTAGTATACTGTTTTCTAAAATGGTTTCTTCAACCGCTCGATGTTCCATACTAACTATCATATGCCTAACTAAACTTAGAAATAAACTTATAATTTGTAGAATCAACGATGAGATGAGAGAGCAATGAACTCGTCTATAGAAAGTTTTAGCTTGCGAACTTTCGGCATACGGATGCTGTACCTTACGTATATACACATTCTCACTAGAGAATAAACTAAATAAAATAAAATAAAATGAAGAGGAGAGAAAAGCAACCAACTATAAGCATCAATTCAGCATATTTATTGCGTACAAGTACATACATTTTAAAAGCCTGGAATAAATAGATGCGTACAACCGCGTATTAAAAACAAAAATACAAATCTGCCCCCCCCCACCCACCCACGTAAATAAACATGAAAATAATTGTAGTGACATCATATTTGAAGTGGAACTTGCAATTCCAACAATAATAACCCTCAATTGCAAAAACTACGATTGTGTAACTTAGGGAATGACTTACATAAAGGTTGCATAGTAAATAAATTGCGGACAACTGCAGATGATATAAAAAAGATAGTGTTGCCTTCGTTTTAAAGGGGAAGAAAAAAACTAACATGATTGCAAGTCAAAAAAAATCGATTGAGGGCGCATACTGTACACATAAAAAGACAGTAACACAACAGGTTTTAAAATAAATACAAATACAAATGACTACACGTGTTTATTATCTAAAAGTACAACAAACAAAAAAGTAAAATTATACAAGTTTACACACTCCTAATATTACAAGAGTTATAAGCAGACTTGTCGGCATTAGCTTTACTTTTTTTTTTTAAAGTTATAATGTTAGATGGCGAGTGACCCTCGCAGTGTTTTAAAATGCAAAAGATACATAAAGGCCCGCAAGTTTTAGAGTCTACTGGTTGTGTTTTTAGTCCATAAAAATCAGAGTATTCGAAAAGACCCAGAACGACCCAGTGAGAGCCAGGCTTATAACACTTATTTCTTATGCTCCAACCTTTACTGAAAGGAATGTGATTAGAAGGAAACCACCTAGAAATACACTGCATCAAGGACGTACAATACTGTCTATTTCATGAGTAATCATGAAATAGACAATATTGTAGGTCCTTGCTGTAGTAATAGATTATTAATTATTATTCGGTAGGAAAGTACGTTCGTCTTCTAATCAATTTCCATTACCCCCCAAAAAGATGGTCACGTTATGGTTCAAATCTGCAGAGAACGCCAGTTCTAATCTAACGATGTATTGTTTAATTTGGTTAACGATGCTATTGTTTAATTTGGTTAATGATGCAATTGTTTAATTTGGTTAACGATGCAATTGTTTAATTTGGTTAACGATGCATTTGTTTAATTTGGTTAACGATGCAATTGTTTAATTTGGTTAACGATGCAATTGTTTAATTTGGTTAACGATGCAATTGTTTAATTTGGTTAACGATGCAATTGTTTAATTTGGTTAACGATGCAATTGTTTAATACACGTGAGCTGTATCATTAGAATTTGAATGTGTAGTCAAGTCGAAACAAAACAACGTATCGATTTCTACTTTTGTAATCGGTGTAACTTATGCCATTGGTTACAGCGTGATATTGAATTCCTAGTTCATCGAACAGCTAAATGTAACCGTTTTCGTATTTATTACTAGGAAAGTTAGTGGCTTGAATAATTAATCACACCATCCCTGGGAAGGGTTGAAGATGGTACATTAAAAGGCTTGAACAGAAACGGATCATTGGCATAGGTACCATTGGAGGAGGCATGTCTCACTGATTCTATAGCGACGCGATATACGTCTCCATTAAATACATTGTGCAACAATGTGTATATTAGGACTACCTGTACCAGCCGTCAGAAGATGGCTCTGAAGTGTAATCTTCCGATGTGGATATTTGGCACTGGATATATTTAAAGTTTATGCATGAGTGACTATTTATGGAAGGGGAGGGGATAACTTTACGATACGTAAAAAGCGGCTTCTAAATGTACAATTGTAGGTGCCGTATTAGCGGCAATTTCTGCAAGGGTCAAATACAGAGGGAACTCGGATCACTTGGGAACAAACTTAAACTTGATATCTGTATTGTTCAAAATAAGGCGAGATGGGTTAACCAAGTCATGGTTGACCAATGACCAGTCCTAGAAGCACTGCCGAGGCACTCGTTTAAATGCTAGCTTTATGTCCGGTGGTACTTCCCCAACCAGAAAATGCAAACTGATGCGATTAACGGCTTGATTGACCTCAACAAATTCTGCCGAAAGCGTTATAGGCGCAATTATTATTCCGTTTTCCATAAAACAGTCTCTCACTTTCATTGGTGTAAAGTTCTGAGCAAGTTAGATTCTGGAGAGGTTAAAGGTGCCTTTTCACCATTTCAACTCCGAGATGCAGAACCGTAGAAATATTCGAGCAATATAAAGAAAATAGAGGAAAAAAAAAAAGGAACAACACTTCGCAGCAGCGCCGCGAATTTTCATAACTAAAACGAGATTCACATCTGCCTATTGGATGGCGGAGAATCTGGAACGTGGATGCTGTGTTTAGAATACGGGCAATGGTATTGGAATGGTGAACAGGCGCCTTTAAGTTCTGGGGAGGTTCGAGTGTAATGACCGAATTTTTACTTCAATACTTAAATGCAAAATAAAGGAACGAGGGAATATGGAATAAGTTTTGTAATGAGAGTTCCTCACTCTAGTACAAAATTGGTTCACTGAGCCAGTCAAACTAGCTCGGCTTATAATCGATTACAATGTGATGTTACACTGAGGTTGTTTTTGACCGATACTGAATGATGTCTTACTAACACATTAAATTGTACTGCTGAAAATGTAATGACAGATATTGTAATTGGGTCTTACAGGGAAACGATGCTGTTCAGCTGTCAATACGACCTCACATATTATCCGTTCGATGCTCACGAGTGCAGTATAGCATTACAACTTGTTGGTGAGTATCCATAACTAAAATTAGACCACTGCAACCACCAAAAAACGCAGCTTATTAAAAATTGCAAGATATGGGGGCGTAACTAAAATTAAATTATTGCAACTGCCAAAAAACATCGTTTAATTAAAAAAAAAAGGCAAGGTAACGTAAGTCATTGTTTTATTACATGAGCGACAAGTAGCACATCTTCAAAAACTTCAATGCCTTAACAAAGAAGGACAAATATATGGGTTTGGTCATCAACTAAGCAAGTTTTTTTTATAAATTAACGGAGAAACTAAATTGTTATGGGCACCGTAGAAGATAACATTGCAAGGAATAACACAAAAGTAGTGCAAGGTTTTGAGTACATCAGTGTTGGACATACTTCCAATTCAGCAATATTTATTCGATTGCTCTACATCCACTGAATGGCAAGTTAGGTCCTTTTCTGTAGTTTGTTTAACATTATGTTTGCAGGAAACTGACTGTATGACGCCATGTTTCCTTCCACTACGAGTGCAAAAACACGTAAATATCCCACACGTAAACTCTTAACAGTAGCTGTGTAGAGTCTACATGTGTGATATCCACATGTTTTTGTACTCGCAGTGAAAGGAATCGTGGCGTCATACTTTCAGTTTCCTGCAAACACATTGTGGAACAGACTTTAGGAAATTTTCTTTAAGAAGTAACTTCATGCAGATCAATTCCTATTCAAATTCGAAAGTCAAATTCAGTGCCAGCCCATTTACCAACCATCTATCGACACAATTTAGTGCACTGTTTATTACTTCTTTATTTTTCAAAGCCATTTTCATTTCATTTCTCATTTGGACAAATTAGTTTCAGTTCCTTGATAACTGATTAATCCAGCACCAATAGCAGTTAGTTAAATTATTGCACAATTTTAGGAAATATTCTGAATTAATGTCACCCATTTCCGTTCAGTTTAACCCAAAGCTCTGGCACACTTCTGAACAATCCCGGCTGAATTTAAGAAATTGACCGAAATTAGACGAAACTGAAGAAGTTGGGGCCATGCCCGTGTGAAACTGATTTTAATTTTTGTGGAATGGGTCTTAATTGCTTAACTTGCGTATGCCATTCCGTAAAATAAAATCAAGTGAAAACAAGGCACTTTAAAGTCAAAATGAAATCAAATTACATTGAGGTAAGGTCACTGACTGACAAGAACTGAACTGATTACTATCAGGTCAATTTCTACCAGGTCCTATTATAATTCCGCCAACTATCCAATTCAACTACAGTTGAAGTAAGTGGAGTTGACCAGTAATAAACTTACTTCCATCAATTCAAAGCTATTATGTGGAATTATGCTAAGTTGAAATCAATTCCAACTTTAGTCAATTAATTCCATGCCATGATAGACTTACTATTCATCATTGAATAAGATATGCATAAAGTTTTGCAATAAGATATTTTTTTGATTTCTGAAAACGATGATTTTCGAATCGTATGATGTCTCTTCTAGACTGCACGTGGGGTTTGTAAAACTAACTAAATACCTACCTAAATAACTAACCCTTATCATATTTGCTTTCAGACGGTTCCATTACTAACAGGACAATGATGCTTGCAGATACCGTGTCAACTGTATTCCCTTATCCAAGAGAACATTTCATTGGCTCTGCAATGCCCTCCGAATTTCGTCTCGAAAGCTTGTATGTAAAACATGAATGTTCAACTAGAACTTTCGGTAAGAATCAGAGTCCTTAAGAAAGAAATCAACTATAGAATGAATCATTCTGGTGTTAAAAAATCTATGAAGATTCACAAGGTTGGTGTATTTGTTGAAGTTCAGCATCAATGGTGTCCAATCATCAATATTGCCAGCAGCAATATTGGCATCAAATTTCAAAATTTGACGTCTTATTCATGTCAAATGTTATATCTTTTGTTTCTGATTACTTTACCTGAATTATATTTAGAATAGTGAACCATATGTATCATGTCGACGCGCCATTATGCCTCAATCCCCATATGTATCAATCTAATTATGTCAAATTATTGTTGACCTTTGAAAGTCACTAGACTCAAACCTGTTACCTAACTTCTTTGATTCGCGGAACTTAAATATGCACATAAAAGATATTTTAAATTTAAAAATTATTGGACAATGGAGTCAAAAGTTATCATTGAGACCTACAGCAGTTATCATTGTTACTTACATTGAGACTTGTTAGTGTGTGCGCGTTTCTCAAAATAAACTGGACTGAAGTGCACAAACTATACAATGACCCAAGGGGCAGATAATCTTGTCTAAAAGAGCCCCATGTGAACATTGTGAAATAACCAGGTGCACCTTGCAATCAACTGAAGTGTAACCTGGGCAACTAAATAGCAGGAAGCCCAATGAAGAAGGCTTCCCACTTCACGCCAACTGACTGGGTCGGCCATTACGCATCGTTCCCCTTTTGGCATCTTGTAATTTGAAAATGTAGTTGTTAGCATGTTTCAGTAAGTAAACTTTAATAGTTCATACTACGTCTGCCTATTTTTTTCCATGGATTAGACCTCTATAAGACTTACATTAAGACTTACATTATGTTATCATTGAGGCTAACATTAACTTACGTTAAGTTATAATTGAGGTTCTATGCCATTATCCCCGTTCCCAGTCAGTATCTCCATGGCCAGTATCCCCAGGGTGGACGTCTTCCAACCAAGTATAACTCTGAGAATAGACCTTCAGAATTTTATAGCAGCATTTAACCAATGGGAAGCCAGTAAAGAGCAGCCAATCATGCATCTTTAACACTGATAAAGCGAGCACCAATATCATATCAGATGAAACTGTAGGCTTCGTCCCGCCATGTTGTTTTTACGATCAAATCGTCTGGTTCCTGTATACGCTACATAAAGGAAGTATAACTGAAGTACATTTAGTAGGCCTAACCCAGTTTCTAATATGACGTACCTGGTAGTCAGATGAGGCATGATTTGGCTTCCCAGCAATGCACCATGTTGATGTACCACAGCCTGGTAACCAATGCACCTTTGGTTACCATGGTGAGAGAACGATCAGCCAGTTACAGCTTTCCGTCCAAGCACCTTTGACCTCACCGCCGCGAGTATTTGAAGCATTGCAGTAGAAGCAACCGTAGTACGTACAATTTTAAATCCGGTACCTAAATGACACGTAAATAGTTGAAAAAAATTAATAATTGTTGTAAGCCTTAGCAACATTATGGGCTATGTTCTGTTTTAAATCTAACAAACAATAATTTTATTAAAATAAACCACCTATTTACTTTGGTTGGCACACTGTAACTGGTACTGGTCCATAATGCCACCGACTAATACTTCAAACATTGAATGAAAACTGCACAGAAACCTAATTGTGTAAAGGATTACCTGGGCGAAAGAAATTAGCATTTGATATCCGACTTCACACGGCGAAAGATCTTTGGGGGAAATCCTTAAATTTTGTTATGGGGAGTATACCATCTCACGTTGATCTTTTAACGCGATTTAGGTAATTATTTTTCAGTTCAGCTGTCAGTTAAAAAGTAAGCAATGTATAAAAAACAATTCCTGTATCTTCTTTTTCTTCAGGTAAAGCCAAATCCATCAAGCATTGTCTGAAATATGGTGTTCATTTTCATCGCATGGGATCCTACTATGTAATGCTGGTCTATGTTCCCACTTTAACTATGGTTCTGATATCATGGACATCATTCTGGCTTTCCGTCGATGCGCCGGCCCCAAGAGTAGCTTTGGGATTAACATCGTTGCTCACCTTGACCACTCAGTTTTCGAACGCTCAGAAGAATCTTCCACCCGTGGCGTATATCAAAGCCATGGACGTCTGGATGATCATGTGTGTTGTCATGGTGTTTGCGTCACTCTTGGAGTTTACTGTTGCACATAACCGGAAATTCGAAAAGAAACGTACTGATGAAGTTACAGTGATCAAAGAAAATAGTGAGGTATGTTTGGCCACTGGTAATAATGGTAGACACGCAGCTTACCGTAGTAGTTAATAATTAGTGCCGTGGTGTCATTCATTTTTTTTTAAATGGGTATATTTTGGGTAAAAAGGTGAAAAAATAAGGTGAAGAAATCGCCAGAGCTAGAACAGCATTATAGGTACATATGATAAATAAAAAGCCAAGTTCACGAACATAAATAAAAGCACTTCGTTTCGAGGATACATTAATCTCGTCATATCACGCGCGCAAAATTCGTAACAGCTTCGTCAAACACATAAAAATACATAACTCATGACGAATTATTTAGAATTTTGTATAGTATATGGTTTTTTAGGAAATGCTTCGGCTCTCATGAGTTGTGTATTTTTATTTGTTTGACGAAGCTGTTGTGTGAATTTTATGTGCCTGATGACGAAGTAAATGTATCACCGAAACTTAGTGCTTTTAGTTATGTTTACCAAATTTACCAAATTCATGAACCAAATTTACACCAACGGCAACATGATTGAAACATAAGCAACACACAATCACGTAACTGACTGGGCGTATAAAACGGTGACGAATCGTAATGCCAAACACTTATAGTGGCCGGGAAGAGCACAGGGGCTAGGCACACAAAACGAGTAGCACCAGGACAACTAATTTTGACCAGGAAGACCAAAAAATAAAAAAATAAATATTTAATAACCACCACCACCATTACACACAATACTAACTATTACTACTTGCTACTACTACTTAGTATTGTGTGTAATGGTGGTAGTGGTTTTTAAATATTTATTTTTTATTTTTGTTGTCTTCCTAGTCAAAATTAGTTGTCCTGGTGCTACTCGTTTTGTGTGCCGAGCCCCTGTGGGGAGGAGAAGGTGGGGGAGCGCCACCGTCAGCATCTCGGCAAGAGGTAGAAAAATAACGAAACGTCTACTCGATGAGTTGCAATCAAAGACCTTGGAATAGTAGTATAGTCGCAATGCGTGCTAAAGATAAAAATCGTCTGATAAGGATATGAAAAAAAGTTAGTTGTTTCTCAGGCCCTGCCTGCAGGTGGTCAAATTTGCCCCTTGTCGATGCTTTTTATTTGCTAGTTCAAGCTAAATTTATTACCGTTACAAGGAAAAGCAATTCAGTTAGCTGGAAATAAGCATTCTTTAGCCAAATTAACCACGTTCAGCTCCGTAAAATTAAGTGTTTTGCAAGTTTTTCTGTAAAATTAAGATGCAAGTGTTTTGAGCAGTTGAAAGCAAGACTTGAGTTACTTCCAATAAAATAAAAAATAAAATAAAAAGCCTGGTGGCCTGGTTACTTTTTGAATGAAAATACCCGAGAAACAAACTTATTTCTTTTCACGGCCTAATGTGAATCATTGAAAAAATTAAACTACCTGTTTACTTACGATAACCACACGAAAAATGACCCAAACTACACTTGGCAATAATTAAGTTACAAAATTACCTTACGTAAGTGCCGTATATACGGGTTGGACTGGATGTCTCCTGCAAGAGGCCACAGTAATTTGGTTACCGTTAAACCAGTATGTTAGGCTACTGAAAAAGATACTTCTCGAGCAGCATGTCATTCACACGCACAAACGACAGTCAGGCAGTTGAATGATACGAAGTTCTATCCGAGTTGGCTAGAAAAAAATTGACCTAGAAAAAGAATGTGGCTAAGATAAACTCAAGTAATCTTACAATGGGCAACAAGGTGGTACCAAATTGTACGTTAGTTTATTTTACATTACAAATGGTGTTTTCGTTCTTCCCATCAGGTTTACGGCAATGATCACCGAAGGCGATGGAGTGGTTTTATGGGAAAAAAAATGTACAGAGCACCGTCATCGCTGTCCGTTGCCCATGGCAACCGAACAACGCGTGCCGCCATCTTGTAGTGGTGGGGTAAATAATCGCGTATGAAGCAAGCAGACGACGTTACCTGGTTTCGCCATGGAGGAAGGAATTCGCTGGAAATCGCTGGAAATCTAAACAAGGACGAACCTTATACTCCTCTTTTGTTGCCGCAACCAGAAATCCGACAATCGTTAACCATCTTGATGGATAAACATGACACCAGCGCTGATGGCACGAAACAAGCCAAAATAACAAAATGGCGGAAAGCCAAGCCGTCTTCCCCACCAATCTAGCCAGATGTCGGGCTCCACGGCTACCGCAACAAACTGTGACGTCACAGGTCACTGCTCTATAGGACATTCGCTATAAGCGTCACAAGCGTAAGGGCGCGTTTAGCAAGGACAATTTTCTCGCTTACTAGCTTTTACTTGGTCAATACTAAATCTGCTGGCTGCTTCTCACCTTTGTCGGAAAATGTGGCTTTCAAGTTGTCTATACGTAGTAACTCGCGACACGACGTACGATGCTTGCAAGATGACAGCGTCGATTTATGACAAAAAGAAAACAATTTTTAATACAGTACACGACGACGGACAGATTCCTGAATACCGGCATTCGAAGGTTTGTCTTCGAATCGATAACTCCGAAATGGACGCCATGTTGGATTTTTAATTCTCACTGCGAGTAGCTATTTATTCTACCGTCGTTTGATCACTGCTAGAAGCTGTTTCTTCAGCGAGAATAGCAAATTTTGGAAATAGCGTGAAATGGCAACAATGTTGTAGCAATGTTTAAAATGACTGTTGCACTTTGTTCTTTGTCCGTGTTGTTATTTATAATACATTTAATTTGTTGTCTATTACCGCAATCATTTAATAGAAACGGGAAATTAATCGTACATAAATAACGGTTGCCTAGCAAATAGCTTTCGGCGAGCGAGAAGGTCTCGTTGCGTAAACGAGCCCTTAGGCTCCGTCCACAAGATGCTGCCATGCCTGGAGGACCAACAAACCATGCTCTCGCTAGCCACCTACGGTAAACAGCGTGCATTCAACCGTTATTTTCTTCAAGAAAGTAATGTCATCGTTCATTTTCGTGACGTATATCGCTGCACTAATAAAAGTTTATAAGTATGCTCGTGTTTTTATCGTTGTACGGCGGTTAACGAAATATTTTCGGCAATATTCAATGCTTCAGCTACAGCGTGACAACGCCGTTTATCAGCTAGCTGTTCATATAGCTGATTTATTGGATAAAAGGCAAGGAATTGTAATCTCCTCGCAGCATTTCTCCACGAAAAAGCAGTTCTCCACGAATAATTTTTTATTCAGATTGGCAAGAGTACAAAAATAAAAGTTGAAATACTTGAATTTTTTTTTTTTTTTAGTTTAACACGTGAGCACTGTTGAGAAACATAAAATCGGCAAATTAAAAATGTAACTTGTTTATTTCGGACAGCATTCCCCGAAGTTTTGCACACAGAGCCAACATTTTGTAATATTCAACTAAAGATTTATTTATTTACATATTTCGCTATTAACCGGCGGTCTTTATTTTTACCTTTCTATAAAACAGAACTGTCTGTAACAAGAATAGTTGGGGTTTTTTTTTTCGTAAGGCTGCCCTACTGATTTTTTTTAAAACTAAAATTAGTCCATGCTGTTAAATACTAATTACTCCAGCTTGCTTCTTTTTTGGGCATGAAAACAAAACAATTTTTTTTGCTCGAACAAATTTATTACAAGAATTTCACAAGTGCAATCATTAACTGAAAGGTCAAAGAAAACGACAGTAACTTAATTAGCCTATCATTCACACTCCTGGTTTTTCACACTATTGTAACCCGATTCAGTACTTCACCCCACCCAAAAAAAAAAATAAAAAATAAAAGACAGGTAAATATTCTTCGCTGTGTATTTATTTAATCGAATAATTTTGTGGCCGGGAAAAAATCGGGTGGATATTATATCAATTACCTGTACGTGCGCTGTTTTGATAACAGTTCTAGAGAACAACTGAAGAAACCTTTTAGGTTTACAATTACCGGGCCTCCGCACGAGAGTGTTGGGGCACTGCTGTTAATTTCCCCCCCCCCCCTCCCCACCCACCCACCCACCTAACAGAACAGCAAAGTTCCCTGACTTTGTTAGGTTTTCCTGTTGACCACGGGGCTATCACTATTCAAATCATGGTCCAACCATAGGCTCATAATTCGCTAATAGGATCATAATTTATTTTGATGGAATTTACTTTCATCGCCCAGCCACACGCAGACTGATTGCAAGCTTGTAAGCTTTACTATTACTGTACCGTAACAACATTTTGAAAACGCCCGGTAATTTAGAGGTTTTTTTTTCATTGGTTTCGTCCTCCCCCCCCCCCCCCCCCCCTCTTTTTTTTGCTTTCATTCTGTTTTAAATTGCTTTTGTTTGCCTACTCAGCCAAAAGAAAAGAAAACAAAATAAAAAAAAACAGAATGACTAAACCAAAGTAAAATAATAATAATAACGGTACGATGTCCGGGTGGGCCGACGTAATTCGTGGTAGATCGTCGACAAACCCTGAACATCTGATGGTCTGATAGTATAACGATCTCCAAAACTGGTTAACTATTCATTTCTTCGTATCTCTTTAAGAAATCGGGCTCCAAGCTACAAAAAATAATCAGTTTAGCAGCATGTTTATGTGGACAGCCGTATCGTTCAGCTGTATTGTAGTACTACCAGCGTTGATGCAGACGCGTCGCTGGTCCTTCAGTGAGAAAAACCGCGGCTGCCGGTCACGTGATTGCGAATGCCCTATAAGGTGAGATGACCCAACATTATCAGGAACGTCCCAATCCCTATGAACTAATACTGGTAATAGTTCGTATTGTGGATGTATTACCTATCACAACACATTAAACAAGTTAACAAGTTAAACAGTGTGGCTATACCGTGTTGGTTCGTTTCTTAGCCATTTATTCCAGACTTATGGTTACCTCTAACCACGTCCCTTTAATGTGGTCAGCGGTTTATGTGACATAAAAGTGAGAAGCGTGAGTAATTTTTCCCAATAGCTCAGATTAGGAAAAGCCGTATCCAAGTCCTGGCAGATTTCGTTATTTTCTGAACTAGACTCCTCCCTGTTCACACCTCATTGTATAACTTATCGCAGTTGGCTTTGCGTACTAATTTTTTTTTTATTATTTCCTACCGTGTTCTGTACTCTTTTAAAACCCAGCACCATATTTTAGGTAATATCCATACATCAGTTTATTTTATAATATTGTCATTTCCATTTTCCACGACATACCAAAACGCGGGAATGACTCAAGCTTCCCCAAGATCATTGTCACGCGTTTTAGGCATTGGACTTTAATTTCCATTTAAAAATTCTCTAAATAAAGGATTTTTCTCTCAAGGGCTGGTCAAAATTTCAAGGGAATCGAAACAAAATTACGAACTATTGTCTCCCAAGCAGGAAAACATACAGATATAACAAGATGAACAGAATGAACTTGAGTTTATTTTGGTAAAATTTATGAAGAAAATAGAGACTGTGACAAACCCCCAAGCCACAAGACCAGATACACTAAATCCAAATTGAGGAGGTCCCTGGAAAAAGGGAGCTAATGAAAAATACATGTTTGAAAAAAGGACAAAAAACTGAGAACAAGTATTTTATGCTTAATCTTTGAAAGTTAGCATTTTCTGATGGGATTTATATTCATGTTCCTTTTTAAACCATATTTTTGTTGCAGATATGTTCAGGAAAATAGGAAATTAGTGGAAAAATCGTCAGTGTCACTGGCAGCGGCCATGTTGAAAAGCAGCGCCATCTCGCGGCGATATCCGGCGTTAAATTAAAAAAAAATTACTTGTAGAGCGCTTCTGTTGGTAGACTTCTTACCGTTTATGCCGTTATTCCATAGACTGAGAGGTGCTCTATGAGATTTTTTAGGAGGCGGAAAAAGGGCACAAGTGACTTTATGCCCTTTTTCCAGGGAACTCCTCAATTAAAGTTGGATACCAGGAACATAGTTTGATCCATGTTGACAGTTTGACCGTTGACTGTTGATTGTTTGACTCTGTGACTATTGACTGACTGTTGACTGATTATCTCGACTGCCACCTTCACTAAACTAATCGGAGAGATCAATGGCCGATCCGACCGGATTACGCCACTTCCATCACAAGAGGAGTCGTCGTGATTCAGCCTTTGAGGAGCGCTCTCGATGATTCAGCTTTAATGCATGACCGTTTGTTCACCATCATGCTCGCCCGCGACTCACGGTCCGTGGCGTTTTTGTTGCTTTTCACCATCTTGCTGGTGTTCATTGCCGTTTCCACCTTCTGCGAGACATTGCGTATCAAATGGGTGATGATTCTCTCCTCTTGTCCGGGGTTTTTCAATTTTTTGCGGGAGGTAGGCCTACCAGATATACGATACTATAGATTTGGGATTTGGCGTGTGTGGCGCTGTGGCATCCCCGGACCACTGAACTATGACCGAGGTAGGCGCTAATGACTTAGCTGTTGACGCGCAATGAAACCTCAATCTCCCCCTCCACCTCCCCCATCCTGCTTGCGTTGTCAAGAGCATTACTAGACAATTTTACGTAATAGCTCTGTATACCCGACGACGAATGCGTTTATTTCTTTTAGTCGAGTGGCTTGTGTTCAGATGGTTTTAGCATTGTAGGGACTTTCTGTTTAACGACATTCTCCATTATTTGTTTTTAATTACATTAACATAAATAAGCCTAGCGAAGAAAAATGCATCGTCCACCATCTTGAATTGGTGAATTTAGCAGAAATCCTGTCTCGAAAAGGCGGTGAATCCGGTTCGTCAGCAGTGACGTCCTACTAAGGAATCAGCTTTCAAGAACAACTTCGATTAACTGTGGCGAAAGTGTTGAGATGTTCAATGACTTCAGGGAACTGCTCATTTTATTTGTTACTGTGTTGATTATTTTTACGTTTTATTGGATTGTTGATTTCGACTAAAGATGCATTTTTGGTGTTCTTGCATGCAATGTTTTCTTTCTTTGTCGTATGGTTTTACTATACTGCTAACCAAACCTTTATTTTATTTTAGAGACCCGTACAGCATCCGATGAGAGTTAAAAAGACGTGGATAGAACAGACACCTAACAACATTTGTGCAGTGAATTGGTGGGATGCTAGAGCTAGATTTATCTTTCCGTTTGTCTTTTGTGTGTTCAACGTCGTCTACTGGCCGTATTACGGAAGAGGAGGATGAACCGCTTTTGCGAAATCGTGTCCGAGATAATATTATTTACTATATGTAAGGAGTGTAAAGAGTTCGATAAAGAATGAAGAATATCAGGAATTAGTGATGCAACACGCTTCGCCGCTAAACCGGGATACGATTGTAATTTTGTTACTGTCAAGCCCTTTGTGGTGACATTCTGTGAGAAACTTTAGAACTACTATACTACTGTAGCTCCATAACCACCTGGCCCAACCTACGACGATATTACGGAGTTAGACAAAATGGGCGCCACGAGTGGCCCATTTCATTGCTTCGAGATCGGTTCGGGAATTGGCCAAGCAATTCACGTTGGTGAATTTTTGTACGGTGAGTCCCACCATCTACTGCCAGATAGCGGCAACTGGTAAAAGATTAGTAATTCACTAACTGAATTCCAGTAATAACCTGGAAAATAGATGACACGCTGCGAAGTTATTAAATTTCTCGACTGCACATAGCTCTTCAGAAAAATAGCCACGTGTTCATTTATTCAGAAAGTCTTTCAAGGAAGCGTGGCAGCATTTATTATACTGAAGGTGTCGCCCTCGGTTGACAGAAAAAGGCAACAAGACAAATCAATCGCATCAGCGGTACTTTTGGCGGCCATGTTGTTCAACACAGTCGCGTATGTTATTTTTCATACAAGATTCGGCCGGTACTGTAGTAGAGCCCTGGCAGTTCTTATCCTAACCGCCCACGTTTTTTTTTTGTTCCTAGATGGAATGCATTTGCGAGTGCTAGTTCTTTTGTTTGAAGATTTTTATGTGGTGATGAAGAAGAATCCATTTCCAAGAATCCATGACAGGAAATCCACGAACGTTTGTGTAATATCTCACGTCACAAGTCGAAACATTTAATGTGCTATGAAGCAAAACGATGTCAAGCAAATGTGCAACAACAGCATCTCACCACTACTTACAAACCCAGTGTACAGCATTATAGCCAACTTTAAAACTGATTGTAAACTAACGAATCCTGCATGTAAACTCGGCTAATTAATTTATACCATTTTATTAAATAAATAAATAAATAAATAAATAAATAAATAAGGTAATCAGCACAACAGACTTAAAAGCTGATATTTTCGGTTAAGCTGGGGTTTACATGCTGTGATGAGACCCAATTTCCGATGCGACGAGCACCTGATTCTGAATGAGTTACGAGTAGTCTACTCCACGCATAATACGTGCTTTATTCACCCCTGTTAACTTTGTTAAACTGTCGTAAAACCCTATAACAGCGTATGACAGATTACATCATTCGTGATGGCTCAGTCACAAAGTCGTTGGTATATGAATGTAGTTGGTTTTCATGCACTGTCAGGGAATTTATTTCCCTGTAACGTCTTACTACTACTTAAACGCCTTAACTGAGGCATTATTTTCATTATTTTGTACATATTTTAATCACGGCTTCGGTGTCAATGCAGAGTTAGCTGCTGTGTTCAAAGGGTTCAAAGGGTCTCATCGAGCGTTCACTGCTACCGGTCATCTGCTCAATGATGCCTGCTATGCTGAAAGCTCCTTGTAACATAGAAAACTATAGTGCAACTGTTGGATTTGTTGCTAATTGTTATTTTTCTTTTTCTTGCCCTGGTTTTTTTGCGTTTGCATACGATGGTTGCTACATAATTGTTCTGGGGTGAAGTCTTTGGTTTAGACGTGCAAACCTATTTACGTTGCCTTTTGGACGTAAATGTCAGACTGCCTGAACGGGGAATCGACCACGAACTTTGAAACCAAAGGCCGAGGTCCTACTACTGAGCCATAATGACCTCGGCCTTTGATTTCAAAGGTCGTGGACTCGATTCCCCGCTCAGGCAGTCTGACATTTAAGTCCGAAAGGCAACGTAAATAGGTTCTTTGCATCTGTGTTTTGTTGAGCCGTCAGCTTTCCGTCTTGTTTAATTTGGCTTTGAGAACTCGTGGTTGGTAGGCAGTTGTTTTCGTAGCAGAAATCACTTTAAGCAGCCTTCTGTTCTGCATGTTCTTAGGTTTTTTGGTGTTCTGTGGCGTTAGTTTTTTTCTCCTTCCTTTAATATTCCTGGTGGTGTTTTCCAGGGAATGTAAGCAGACTAAAGTTATAAGTAAGGTATGTGGTGTTATGTATAAGCCAGGACGGCCAAGCTGTTTCACCATAGCCCATGAGTTCACTCTCCAGACTGTGTGTAAACAAGTTACGTATGTGATGAATTCATTAACGTTATAATAAACCCCGACGTATGGTTTCTATTTGCATTCGTTTGTTAACACACTTAAACAGGGTAGATCCGGAGCTCAAGGGTGAGACGAGGATATTTTTAGTATTCTTTGAGGTTCGAGTGGCTCGAATCCACGCTCTGCACCTCTATTGTCTAATCTAAAATTTCGACGTGAATGGTGAAAAGGTAGCTGAACGTGCAATTCAGGGTTTCTAGCTTTGAGGTGCAACCACGAAACCGTAATGCACGACTGCCCGTACACCTTCACTGAGGCCGTTTGTAATCCGGATCTATTGTGTTTTGGAGAAGCCAAAAATATCCTTCACTTAGTCCAAATAGCTTGCTTTTATAGCCGTGCGCAACGCATTCATAGTCGAAATGTACTTATAGGCCTAGTCATGTCCGGAGTTACCGTGTCACTCTGCCTTTCCTTGCATCCTGCTCTTTTCACTTTACTTATTAAGGTTGAAAAAGCAAAAAAAAACCTGTGTAAATCGGTCATTACATAATCGATTCAATTTTACCCTTCCTCGAGCCCATTTGGCTTTCCGCTCTGTTTGATCGATTCAGTGACGTCATGTGCGACGGCGTGTATACCTTCTGCCATTCTAATTTTACAAATTTATAATTCTTGCCCTAAGAGTTTCACAAAGTTACTACGTCACCCAGCATTTATAACTTCACGTTCAGTGAACGCCGAGCTTTGTAGTCAAGCCATGACAATCATGCGACGTAGTAGAGATTTTTAAAATGTAGCAAGACAGAATCACTGCTGTTTCACCTAATTTGTTCAATGCAGCAATCATCAGATTTCTATGTCCCAGTGAAAGTTAAAGCCATTACTCCCCTATTTTAAAATCCACATACCTTAAAAATAATTTTCATTTTTAAGTTTTGAATGCACCTACGTAATTCCAGTGTCAAAGTGAATGTATCTCTGCCTTGCAATGATACTTCAAAAAGTTTTTATTTCTTTGAGCGGCTGCACCCCCTTTGCATGAGTTTGTGATTTACGGGTGCGGGACTGTAATCTTCAGTGCCGAATCCCATCCTCGTCGCCACTGAAGAGTTCCCTGTGCACAAGTGTAATAATAGGGACTGACACGCAGCCTGACAGCAGAACGATGGAGAGCTGGGGACGCTTGCTGTCTGTTCTTTATATAGACATTCGATGGGGACATTTACAGTAAACGCCACCAGGGCGTTGGTGCGCAACTACAAATGGTATAAGTGCATGGTGCACTTAAACCACATACATTGCGCTGATGGTCTTGGGTGAATGCAGTATCTAACGTTTTTCATGCTCTGTATCCAAAGGGTACTTTGAGTCTACTGGTGAGCGGGGTTTCTGCCCATTTTTGGGTCGTTGCTATAAAATAGGAATCTTGCATTCCTCGTGACCATTAACTTCATATAGCCTACTTCATATAAAAATAAACAAATTATTGTTTTTAAATTAATTACTATGTGAAAAATTGTATACATAAGTCAATGTATCATAGAGCACATATTTCGTGCTTTAAATACAGAATAAAGTATTATTATTACTTAACAAAATTCCGTTAAGTAAATGCCAAAAAATGGGACTGAGAGGGAAAATATACAATTTAATTAAGAGTTATTTAAATAATAGGAAAACACAAGTTCTAATATGTGGAAAAAGCAGTAGTCTTAACAACACTAAATTTGGAGTACCGCAAGGATCGGTTTTGGGACCACTGCTATACCTAAAAATATACAAATGATATTTCGGAAAATATTAAAAAAAAACACTGTTTGCAGATGATACCATAATGATTTCAATAAACTATAATGATGAAAACATGATTGAAAACCTACAATATGACTTTAATAAACTGAATGACTGGTTTATTGTAAATGATTATTTATTAGCAATGAAAAAACTATACACATGGATATTGCAGTCCCTAAAATGAAGAAAAGTGAAGAATTATGGGTTATAAACACTGCGGATATTGTACAAATTTAGAATTAAATCATGAAAACAAAAAATTCCATAAGGAGTGCATAAATTTGAAAAAAAAGACCGGTGCCAGATATTTGGGAATGGAAATAGATTCAAATTGGAATTTCAAAGGACACGTAATTCAAGTCATAACGAAAATAAGACAAATACTACCAAAAATTAATTTCTTAAAAAATATATTAGACACAAAAAAAAATTATTTGACGCATGGACAGGAAGTATCATACGGTACGGTATTGAATTGTATGGTTTCACATCAGACTATCTAATCAAAAGAATGCAAAGGACACAAAATAAAATGGTCAAAGCGTTGTTTAAAAAACAGGAAGGAATCAAAGCAATAAAAATATACAAGACTAATAATATTCTTAGAATTGTAGAACTTAGAGATTACATAGTAATAACAAATAATTGTGCATCAAATATGTATAAAAATAGCAGGTTTAATGAAACAGATAATATCGGAATAATTAAGCCAATGTACACAGTACCAAAATGGAATAATGTGTACGGGAAAAAATAAAAAGTACTACGTAGCAAATATTTAAAAAAAAATTACCAAGAAATATGATGAATTATCAGAATATTAATGAATTAAAACGGAACTTAAAAGTTAAACTTACAAGAAAATAAACCCACTGCGAAGTGTTGATTTCTGAAATCTGAAGTCTAAAATCTTTTTAAAAAATCTTAATATTCAAACCTTTTTAATAACTATGATAAATTATATGTAAATTTTACTTTCACTTTCAATAAGATGTATATTTGTTCTCACACAAGCTATTTTAATTTAATAGCTTCGAGCATTACGGTGTGTACTGTATATACAGTACATAAAAATTAGGAACTTAAAAATTTTAAATTTGTTATTGTGTCATTCATAGTTAAAGTTTTAGTTTGACCATTTACGTCAGGCGGACATGAACATAATGTGTGTTTATATCACATTTTATAAAATTCATATCAAATTCAGTTTTCCAAACATTTTGCAGTTCTTAAGAAATTCATTTTAATAATATCGTTTAGTACTGAAACCAGCTTATACATTTTGAGATTTAATGAGTAATAATGCCAAAACTAGCAAAAACATCTATAATGTATATGGTTTTCATAGCGCGTGAGTAGAGTAATTCACCAGGATGCCACCAGGTGTACGCGCGTGGTCAAGAGAAGCGCAACTGGGATTACTCACGTTGTACTTAACTAATTGTTCACTTTATTCATAAAAGCGTGAAATTCGGCATAATGAATGTGCATGCCTGTACGACCATATTTAGATATGGAGTCACTTCGAAATTTTCCCAGGAGCCCTTAAATCCAAAATGGCGGCCAAAATGACGGTTGAAAAACTGATTTTTGGGCTGTAACTCCTTAACCGTCAACAAATCAAAAGCATAATTTGAAACAAAAACGTTCA
>JAHWFP010214427.1:0-35869 GCA_023313725.1 Lithobius niger | reverse complement strand
TGATTATGATTTTATTACATGTGACTGGATTTACACAATAGAATTATGGAATTTTGGTGTAATTTAAATTCTAGGCAATTTGTCAAATGAATATGCTGTTATTTTTGGTTAACACTGGAGCAATAACAAAATTTCTTTTACCCTATAATCTTGGAACGGTTATTTAGACAAACTATGATGTTTGCTTATTAGTTCTGTTGTTTCAGTACAAGTTTACAAAAGCGTTAGTCAAAGCATTTAAACTCGTTTAGCTTATTTACTAACCATGTGCACTAGTGCGGCAACTAGAAAATCAGTCACCTTTAAGACCAAGTTTATAGCCTGAAGCAGTGTTACGATATTTAGAGCAAATGTATCGTTGGTTTCAAAATTTAAAACCCTCATTCACTATTTGCTCAACGAACATCTGCAAATACTTAACCCCGCTACTCATAAGAATATCTGTAGAATACATCGCCACCAATTCATAGCATGGACACTTCATCGCTGTACAATTCGTCGCATGCGCAAATACATCGCACGGAAAATTCATTGCGTGTTTAATTCAATACGCGGCCTAATTATTACTCAAATCTAACAAACATTTATACCACGCGCCATGACTGTTTGCTGAGACGTGCATATCACGTGACTGGGCTAGTCCAATCAGACGGCCAAACAGCCGTTGTTCTCGTTCGTCATTGGCTAACTCATGGTGACGTCACGGTAAACAGCCATTGCGCACGGTTTAGCAACAAACAACAGTAGTAGAAAATAAAAAGTAATGTAATAAATAACACTCATCATGCAAGTCAGACATTAACGAGTCGAATTAGTTGCAATAGTGTTACAGTTTGGTCCACCCTTATTTCCTGTCGTATTAAACTGCAGGAGAATAATCAAGTAAGTCAGAATAGAACCCATGATCTGAAAATTAGAGAATTACTTCGGTTAGTAAGGAAGATGGTGAATCTGTTGAATTCCTTCGATTTGGTTGGAGTTTCCACTTACCACGGAAAATGTTCCCATATTTATTTTGAATAGGTTTCCGGCTGCAATGAAGTCAACTGGGTTTGAGCTCAATTCAAGCTTATTAGATAACGCCTTAGCTATCTGAAAGAGGAGAAAGGAAAATTCATGTTTATAATTTATTTACAAAGTGCTTTAGAAAATAATATCAAGAAAGATAGAAAATAGGGAAAAAACAGAATGAATTGAGAAATTAATTACAAAATTTAGCTGTATAATTATAAAGACAAGCACATTTTTACAATGAGTGTAATGCTTTTGGGCGAAACGAAATCATGTGGAGAAAGAAGTTAACTCAATAAATAGGAATCAATTGAATGTTACTATGAAAATTAGGGAATCTACCGAACACAAAACCTATTAAGGATTCCCACCAAGCCCTTCGGCCGTTTGAGGTCGCGATATCAAACGGCAAGCTCTTTCGCCAAGTTAACCCCACCGAGTAATAGTTCGAATGTTAAATGAAATATATGAAAATTGCTGCTATTTTCAATTATTTCTTTTAACGTTTGATGTCTTAGTCAGTGGGATTAGCTTAGCCAAAGAGCTAATTGATATTGGTATTTGATATTACGACTTCAAACGGCCAAAAATCTTGGCGGGCATCCTTAACAGGTTTTGTTTTGGCGTAGCTATCACTTTGTTGGTCAAAGTTGACAGATACGTTTTTTTTCTTAGAAATTACGAGATGGAAACGCCAATTTAGTTGTATGGTTCCTTTCCCTTTATTTTTGCTTTTAATTCCATTTTAAGAATAGCAGTTAGGTTTCACCTGGACTTAATATTTCGGCAACACTGTGGTTCAACAAAGTTCAACAACTTTACAGAAAGCCTCTTCGTGTTCCTATGCTGTTTTGACTTTGGTTCACTTAAGCCTTACCTTAAACATTAAACAAGTGCGCTTTTAACTGCACTCTGTTACAAAGTAATTGACGTTTAAATTGTGTTTTTCCTAATTTATATACGTGTGTCTTACTCTTAGTCGAGAAGTCACTGAATTCGCCTGATTTAGCAGTGAGGAAAATCAACAATTCTTTACTCGTGCTGTTGTTGTCGTGCTACGTACTCGTGTCTTCGTGTTCATTGAGTCCATTTATGTTCGTGTTCATTGTTGAGTCCATTTATGTTCGTGTTCATATACGAGTTTTCTAGATTGTACATTAATTGTCACACTATCTTGTATTTGCGTAAGGCCAATCATATCAAAAACCAAAACTGGTAAAAAGGACCGCCAAATTCCGAATGGTTCGGCCCTTCAAAGGAGTGATATCAACGCAACAAAACATTCACCAAGTTAATCGTACTGAACGTTCGTCGGTTAAATGAAGACTAGAACGTTGCTACTTTCGGTAACGATGTTTGTTCATTTAACGTCCAAAGTATTAGTCGGTGCGATTAACTTGGTTAATGTTTTGGTGGGTTGATATCACTCCTTTGAAGGACCGAACCATTCGGAACTTAACGGTCCCTATTACCAGTTTTGGCTTTTGATATATCACTTCTTTTTTTTTTGTTTTAATTGTCTAGTAGACTCGACTGAACTAGTCTATACTGCAGATATGTAATAACGTGCCACGTCAACAATAGCTGAGTGGTAATTTTCTAATATTTCAGTTTCATGTCGTCCTTTGAGAGGCCGAACCATTCTCGAGTTGGTGACCTCTTTACCAGTTGTTTGCTTTATTTTGGCATTTTGTTTGTTTTTCGTGAATTGGATGTAGACACAATTTCTTTGGCAACGTTGTTTAGATTTGTGACGACACACTAGCTTGTGTCTGGATACGCACGTCACACTATCTTGTATTCGCGTAAGACCAATATTTGGTACAGACTGCTTGCTTCGTAAACCCTTTACCTTCTTGTTTATTCTTCATGAAAAAACTTGTTCACTTGTTTGCAGCTTGTTCTTTATGCACACTTTTATTCACCTTTAATTCTTTTCCTTGTGAGAGACTATGAAGATAAATATCTGTCAGAAATCCTGATCCAAGTCTGGCCTGTAATCAGTTAAAGCAAAAGCTTATTAATGCGCGTGGGTAATATCCATTTTGTAATTCTCGCTTTTCATTCCATTATCACAAGACAGTCTGGGAGAGGGGATAGAGGGAGGGAGGAATCGGCATTTATTTTATTTTGGAGCGACATAAATGAAAGAAAAACTTATGCGTTAAGACATAGTCGTCTTTTTATATCCAACAAGTAAGCAGCATTGAAACCGCAATTAAGCAACCAGTTGTAAACATGTGCAGCATTGGACATTGAATTTTGAACACTTTAAATGTTGTACTCAATTCAGCATACGGATTAATCGTTCATGGCAGATTCCAATATTTGTGCAAACACCTCTCCATTGTTGAAAGAGAACAACGTTGCATTGTTGGTGCACGTTTCTAAGCTATATTTAGCTCTAATGAGGCAAGTTTTCAACGATGCTAAATCGTAACAATGGAGTTTTCGTCCAGAACAAAAGTGCTGCAACAATGCTTGTGTAACAAGTCGTGACCTTAGTATAACAAGGTTCTAACTGACACATACTTCATTCTGAGATCGACTTTAAAGTTTGGACGCCTTTGTGGCCTGAAGGTCTTGCATAAAACTTTAGGTCTAAAGTCAGTTTGTTAGTACATAATAATGATGTAGTAATAAGGTGGAATTGAAACCTACAACTATCTTTAAACCGTCTGTAGTAACAATGTACATTTTCAGATAGAACTTTAGCACTCTGAGTTTTTCAAAAAAATTGTTGGCAAGCAATGAGTTGATAGTTCTATCTTAATAGTCAACATGGAAAAACTATAAGTATCAATGAAATAACTTAAAAACAATGTAAGGAGTTCATTTAGATAAAAACTTGCTAGGATGTATACTTTCAAAGAATTAAAAAGCTAAATTATGGTGAACTAAGAGTGTACAATTTTTTGAAGTAGTGTTTAAAGGTACATCCCTCCTAATGGCATTTTCTCGATCCACCACATCAAGTAATGCCCCACACGTCTCTTTAGTTCCCGTTAGTCAACCCGTTGCTAAAAACCCGTTTTTAAATGTGGCGTCTAGGAAATTTTCTGTTGAATATTGGGAACTAATTTAATTGCATCTTGTGATTATAATACGATCCTTTACGCGCTTACAATATCCATGGCGTTTCATCTATATGTGTGCATCTACTGATTTTTATTCGTTTGCTAATAATTACCATGAGACCAAAAATCTAAAAGACTAATACGGTAAAAACTAAAATTATTTAAGCCAATAGACTGCCGAAGAAAAATTATAAGATAATAGGCTAAAAAATAATAAAGTGAATGTTAAAGGACGAAAATCTATAGTTTGCGACGGCACAATTTTTACGCCCAAGGACAACTAAGATAGTAGCTGCGTTCCTCGTATTACTTGTATTACAACACCGACTTTCGCAAAACGGTCCGACGGTAACTTGCGCGGATGGCGATCTGCGTGTGGCCGTTATAAGCCAGGCGTAATGTACCTTTAAATTATTTAATTAAACATAGCACACTATTCCTGCAAAAAAATCTAAGAAGACCTACACTTTCTAAGAATTTAAAAGTAAACTCATGGTAATTGAGAGTGTACACTATTTTAAAGTAGTGTACAAAAAACAGTGTACTATTTTTGCAACAACAAAAAAACAAAAGACATGCACTTTCAAAGAATTAAAAAGTAAAATTACGGTGGACTGAGAGTGTACGCCTTTTTAAAGCAGTGTTTGAATGATTTTTTCCAGTGCTGATGCCTGTATATCTTCTTCAAATTCAATGTCTGATGTGATTTCATCATTATTCTGGCTGGCATTTGTTTTCACTGCTTCCAAAATCAAAACGGTAGCATCGTCCTCTTCATGTTTTGTAGGTTATGATGATTTAAGGTAGCCCGGTTGCATGACTATCGACCCCAAATTCATGCTTCCCAGGACGAGGGAAACAATTCTGAAACTTGCTTTGGTATGTGAGATTGATGACAGGTCACACTCCCATTCACTAGAGGAATCTATGTAGCTTCTTGTTTTCGACTGTCAGATAGAACCTTGTTATACTGACTTTTTTTTTCCAATTTGTAGATACAACTTTGGCAGTTTGGGTTTTTTGTATTAGGCTTATATAAAAAGTTTGTCTCACGACCTTGTATGGTAGAATAGATTACATAGAACCTTATTTTAATAAAAAGTCGGTTTATTTTTAAAATGTCAGTTAGAACCTTGTTATACTGAGGTCACGAATTAAGTGTTCAAAATTCATTGTCCAGTACTGTAGTACAGTTCCGCCAGAAAGTAAATTTACAAAACGCATAATTATTGTTATAGTGACACATGCGTCATTGTTGCAGGCAGTAAACCAGAAAAGGTATACAGTTCGTATCGTACTGCAGCCATTCGCCAAATTCCATAGCTGGAAGCTGGAAGAAGGTTGCTACTTGCGGTAGCGAAGATTGCATTGAAGTTTTCATTTAACGTCCAAAGTATTATTCGGTGCGATTAACTTAGGTAATAGAATTAATCTTGGCGGCCTTTCCCTGGTTGAATAATATCATTACTTTCAAAGGCCAACCCTTTTTGGAAACTTGGCGGCTTCTCTTATACCAGTTTTGGTTTTGTATGGATATCACAATTTTCATAGGACTGAGAATTTACAAAAGGTCACATGGTTTTATTGTTACCTCAACCTTTTTTTCTAGAAGATTTTTATGTCTATAAATTTTCTCATTCATAATTTTAACGTTTGAATTAGCCGTTACATCAGCCAAGTGACATAGTTTGGTTTATTGTATATCCATGCTTCACACGCTTAAGTTTGTTCATTCCCATTTTTGAGTACACTGGCGAACAAATGCTGATTTTCGTTCGCTTTGCTCACTCAATCAGCACATCGTCCTCTCATTACAACTCCCGAGCTTAATGTGAATTACCCAATGAAGCTGGAATAGCTCACTCATTCACAATTAGTCGCATCAACTTGGCTGATCATCTACTAGGTTAAGAGGAAGCATGGAGCAAAAGGAACCAATGCCTCAACCTCTGTTACGTGCCCATGTGGGACTCCAATCCATTCCTTGGGCACACAGTGATGGTCTCAGCAGTTTGAAGAGTGCTAGGCCGGCTCTCCTTGTTTATGCTGGTATGTACCATCGCCACTGAACCTGAGTAACCAGACTGTGCAAGCATATAGATGGTATTAGCTTGATTCTGCGTGCAGGTGGAGGTCATATTGTCTGGGACTTAATGCTTCAGAGCATTCGAGTATCACTTCAGCATTAATTAAGGAAACTAATTATGCATACCTGAACGACCTTTATGTATTGCGCTTGGGTGGCATTGAGATGCTTAGCTGCATTGGGAAAACGGGCCTGGCTTTGCTACCGGCGATTGGCCACAGCATGATTGATGGTAGCGGGTAGAAGCAGCTATGGCCTATCTGATCCAAAGGATCGGTGTTGTGTAATGAAGAAATGCTGTATCGGTCGTTAATCCACAAAATAACTCCCTGATTACAAAAATTCATAACTTCTTTTTTTTTTAAATGCCAATTTTACATGCGGTTTGCACTGGAAAGTAGGAAAACTCTCTAATTTTTTTTTTTGTAGTAGCATCATTGCCAAAGATCGGCAGTAACAGCGCTTCAGCATGACGTCATAAAGAAAATGGAGTCTCCCACTGAGAAAGTGCAACGTGTGGTGGGGTGGTCAAAATTGGGCTGGGCTGGTCAGTTCGCCTCCCAGCTGGCCAGTTCAGGTAAGACGTGCATCACGTCAGCTACAAATACCAAGGTCGTTTGTGTAGCACTTCGTTTACCGTCGAGCTTGGATTTGTAGCTTATGTGATGCTCGTCTTACTAACTTGGATAGACTATGTGGGAAACCTGCACGGATATCTTCCATATTTTCGCCCGAGCCTTGTCCCTTTACACACAGCCACAGACCCTGTTGGAGGAAACTTTGTTAACCATCCCTTTATGGACGTTACATCTGTGGGTTACATTCTATACATCGTTCGGAAGCATCTGTAGGTTACATTCCATACATCGTTTCCGAACGATGTATGGAATGTTACCCACAGATGAGATTGGAGAATTGGTGTGATTGGAGAATTGGTTTCGACCAGCCACATCACATGTTGAGCTTTCTCAACGGGAGACATTTTCTTTATGACGTCTTGCTGAAGCGCTGTTATTGCCATTCTTTGGCAATGACGCTACTATGAAAAGGATCGTTTTCCTGCATTTCAGTGCAAACTGCTTGTGAATTGGCCTTTCTTTAAAAAAAGTAATGAATTTTTGTAATCAGGACTAATTTTGTGGACACCCTGTATTATCCTGCTGATAATCTGCCCAGTTGCCATTCAGATGCACAGTTCGACTAGGCATGAACACCTGCCTCTCTTTGCTACATCTGTTGGCCACGAGATAACTTGTTGTAGCTGGGAAAAGCAGGATTTTAATGTTGTGGTACAAAACGGGAATAACACAACGATCTTTAATACTATACCTAGTACAACATCCCTCAATAAATATTTTCTATTTTTTTTTTATTTCATTGCTTTGTTGCGCTACCTGCAAATCTTAATGTATTTATTACCTCACTTTATCTTTGTCTTAATACAGGTCGAATGTATTTGCACCTGTTAATATGTTTGAAATTATTGCATGGTGTGATACACGAAAACTACTTTTTTGTTACCTTTGTCGAAATGTTGTCAGCAGCTTTAGCTATAGCAAATATGCGGTATGAATACAGTATTAAAACATATAAATAATATGAAGTCATCATGTTGAAATGGTTGGCATTAACCACACTAAATGCCAGAACGCATACTGCAAAGGACAGACGTGCCAACATTGCAGTAATCAGTAAGGAGAATATCTGTTGCAGGGAATGCATCAGGTGATAGAGTCGTTTGTATTGTGTTTTGATATTTCCAAGATATTTATTCAATGCAAAGGCATCTGACGTCACGACGTTTTCCAAATTACTGTTAATAACTGAAAAGTATTCGGAACACAAATTCGCAGAGACAATAAAGAATACGAACACAAACATGTCGTGTCCATACAGTATGCAAAAATAGGCTGCTTCGTTGACATTTTCAATGACATCAGAGCTGTGTAAAGCTTCATCGAAAATACTTAGTACCCAAGCAAGGATTGCAAAACCAAACTGAAGAATATTGTGCTTTAAGTGGAACATTCGTTTTTTCAAACTATTCCCAGTGAACACGAACGTAGTTGTTAAGAGTATAAGAAAATCCTCAAAACCCTTTGCGTTGGATGTGCAAACTATTGAAACCAGAATCATAACACTGTAGGTATAAATTGAATTGCCAATGATACAAGCATCCAAACTTGATTTTGATATTTTTCGGATAAGTGCAACTTTATATGGGCGATACAAACATAGAACATTAAAACTTTCAGCATTGCCTTATAAATCATACACAGTAACTGTTTCCATCGTTTTCTTGTTCTTCCAGAATCGTTTTTCACCTGACGATTAATGTCCCATGATAAGAGACCCAACGCTTGGCCCAGCCGAAGAACTGGCAAACACAATTCATAATTGAGTGACTGGTCTCTTTTTATTTCAGCAAAGGGTTTGATCCAATAACGAACTGGCATATCACGATTATGCATTATGCAGTTCTGACAATGTTTAAAACTTCCGAGAAACTGCACCTTTCAGAAATGCTATTAAAAGAGAAATAAAACAATGTTTATAATAACATGGAACTCTTGCTGCCTAATTATCGTAAGCTAAATTCAGACTGCCTGACAAATTTTTCCAAGAAAAGTCAAAATTTACTTCCCAAACAAAAGGTATGCATACCAATTCTTTTCATTGCTTAGTCTTCGATGCAATAATCGCTGCTATTGTGGGGGCCATTCCCATAATGTACAACGCAACTCTCTTTCCGTTTAAATTTAGTTAGTAACAATGGAATGTGTCACAGAAAATTCCTGATAATAAATTTAAGTGGTGGGCAGTTGCTCTGAATCTCACTGTACAATAAAACGTGCAAAAACCAAAAAAAGTGAACAATGTGCACCCAAGAGGCACAAACTTCAAGAAGAAACGAAATATTATTCCTAAAAGTTGTTTTTACTTATCCTAAAATGCTTACCTTCCGATTTTAGCTATTTTCATATGATTATGTTTTCTTTCGAAATTAACTAGTTTCCTACTACCAAGCAGCTCGTACATAAATAAATACGGGTACAAACCTATTTATGTTGGCTTTTGGAATTACATGTCAGACTGCCTGAGTGGGTAATTGAACCCACGACCTTTGAATCTAAATACCAAGATCCTACTGCTGAGCCGTACTGACCGGTCCTTAGCATTTGATTTCAAAGGGCGCAGTGCAATTCCCCACTCAGTCAGTCTGACATTTAGGTCCAAAAAAGCAACGTAAATAGGTTTGCATCCGTATTTATTTAACCCTTCTCAAGCCCATTTGGCTTTCCGTCTTGTTTAAAATAACAGCTCTTACCACATGGTCAGTCACTACTACGAGGAGCCCTTCGCCAATCACTTAAGTACTGGAGACTGAGTCCGTGAAAGTGCGTGGGTGGGAGGGGTCAAAGAAGAGACCTTAACAGAGAGACCTTCAATACGTCTTCAAGTAAGCTTGTCAAATGAATCACAGACGGGTTAGCAGGTAAATCTTCTGAATTTGGGCCAGTCAAACCTTCGCCTTCACTTTGCCTCCTAAACCTTATCGTTGATGACCTATGACATTGCAAGTAGTAAGGATAAGGCGATTTGATCGCAGACATACTCCAATAACCTTTGACCTTTGGAACAGAAGTGACGTTATACGGGCAGTAACGTCATTCAAGGTGGGGGCACCCATGTTAACCGGAAGTGCGAACGTTTTCCAAAGTGGTGGCACTCATGTAATTTGGAAATGTAGCTATTTTTCAAGATTGCGGCATCCATAGAAAACGGAAGCGCGGCTATTTTTTCAAGATAGTTACCCCCATGTGAGCCCCTCTCGACCTTTGAGCTCAAGTAAATCTACCACTGAAGGAAACCTCCCACTCAAGTAAGTAAACCTACCACTCAAGTAAACCTCCCACTCAAGGTATTTACTGTCAGCCAATCATGAGAGCACTAGCAGCTAGCTGGTAATGTGTAGCTTAGTGAATTATTTATGTGGGACTGGGAATATTATCCACCAGCTATTGTGGAGTCAATTCGGGTAGATTCGGTACTCAAAGAGTCATTTCTCCCTGTGGCATGGGCGTGACATTGCGACCCACGCTGCTAAACTTGATTTCATCTCATTAATTGGTGTCAAAAAAGCTGTATCGGGAGGAAATAAATTATCAACAGGTGGATTGATTAATTCAGATACGCGATCTAATGAATGAAAAACTACCCCATCAACAAATGGAAGTGGCTACTGCACCACGCAACTGATTTGCAGATCTCAACCAATCACAGCTGTCTATCATTTGAAGTCGATTTTTCAAGTAACCAATTTTATCAATTATGAATGCTTAAATATCTCGTGGATGTTCTGAACGATAGTCGTGGCACAAAATTTGTTCACCAACGAGAAACATTGCTGGCTTGTGCGTAATTAAAGGTTTTAACTGAGAACTTCAACTTTGCTCAACACATGATCTCGAGTCCGGAAATAAGAAGTCCAATTTGCAACGAATTTGCCAACCCAGGCATGAATTATAATTTTGCAGGAGTGTCCGAGATAACATAACCTGGCATAATGCAAGAAGCATGAAGAAATTCTGTTGTGATATTTTGCGTGAATTTCCACTAGCTCTCTTGCACTTACATGTGTGGTAATTTCGAAGTGACCATTCATTTCGGGACCGAACGGGGCAGATTTAATGTGACAAATTCTACAATTTTGATAATCTTCGCACATATGTGAAGCAAATTGTGAGCCATTGTCAGGAACCTGATTACTGTGAAATCCGCACATAGCACATTATTCCGTAAATTTTTAAATAACTTTAGCATCCGTTGTCTTCTTCATAGCACTTACAAGCAGATATTAGCAACTTCAAACAACCAGAAACCCACAAAATTAATATGAAATCTATCCCAGGCCCCAACTGGATATTCTCATATTTCATATGAATAATACATTTTTGTTTAGTTCTATGACAATAAATGCAAAATTTTGCAAGATATTCTAAATCTGCATTAATCCCTGGCCACCAAACCACAGATCTAGCTAACGCTTTATTCTTAACAACCACAGTGACCTATGTGAAGCTCGTTCATGACGTCTTTATATAATCACTGGAATCAACCACACTATGCTGCCAAAACAATGTCTTTTGTTCAATGTTAAGCTCGCCCTTACACTGGAAAAAAGTGTTTAAGCTCGCCTTTACACTGGAAAAAAGTGTTTAAGTTCGTCACAATCTGCTTTAAGGGGCCAACCATTCCTACATCTTAAACAGGGCGGAAAGCCGACGACACAACAAGAGTCAAATACATACAGATGCAAACCTATTTACGTTGTATGTTTATATGTATACATACACAGGTTAAACGCTGCACATGGACGTTTCCTTTTGGCTGTGTCAGTATGGCTCAGTGGTAGGACCTTGGCCTATGGTGACAAATGAGTGGGTTCGATTACCTGCTCAGGCAGTCTAACATGTAAGTCCAAAAGGCAACGTAAAAAGATTTGCATCTGTATTTATTTTATTTTTTAACACTTTTGATAACACTATCTTTGAGAGGTAACCTCTCAAGTGGGCTGCTTAAAACAGGTAGTGAAAAATCTTGCTTTAAATACGTAACAGGTACAATACCATTACTCGATGGTATAACCTCCAGCGATAAACAGCGGAAACAGTTTAGCCTTGCCGGGAATGTGCTGAACTTCATAAGAATAGGTATTCATAATGAGGCCCCCCATTTAATACAGGAGGCCTTCCTCACTGGGATGCCTATCTTGCTTCCAAACACTCAAACTAAGATTTTCTGATCTGTTTGGAGAATAAATCATACCCCATAAAGATATTGATGAAAATACTTCACCTTGGGCATGATAAAATGCACTTCTCCAGAAAGCGTAACACGCATTAAACATGTGCACAACCTTCTTGGAAAAGTGCTGCAGATAACTTTTTAAGAGGCAGTTTGGGCTATAGTGTACCAAGGCTATTAATATCAGAAATGTTTCTTTGGCTTTAGTGACTGCTTTGGAATACTTAGCTGTCCATATCAAGTATTTTTTGGGACTTAGGAACCAGTTCATAGGAACCAAGTGGAAGCCAAACTGTAGTCAAACTTCGAAAATTATTGTAAAAAGCCTTGGAACAATTTTAACTCGCCACTGTTCCTAAGCTCAGGAGACTTCGAAATTGCATCCAAAACTTCTCATTGATTTTGCATGCCATCTTTGTTTACTCTAAACAGAACACAATCAACTTGCATTTAGACATTTTAGGTCGCACACCTCTTGAAAGGCTTCAAGGACTTTATACAAAGTCTGGTCGTGCTCATTGCTTTTCCTAGCCAATAAAACATCATAGAATGATTTAGATCTGGAAATGTTTTTCAACAGGCCTTCTATTTGTTTTTTTTTTAATGTGTGGGATACTGGTTAAGCCTAGCATTATGCATTGCCACTCGTTTAACCCTTCTTGTAAGTTGAAATTGTAACAATAGACTTATCCTCTAGTTGCATTTGTTGAAGTACGTAGATTAGCGAAAATCGATCACACCCCGCTAGATTGCTGAACAAACCCTGTAAAGTATCTTAAAAGGATCCTGTAATTAGCTGAGGATTTACTGTTATACCGAGTACCTACAATCTCTACATCACCATCTCTACACTAACGCCAGAGGTTTAGCCCAGGCACATCAGCTTTAGAATTACCTTCTGTACCAGGCGATCAAGAAGAGTTTCGACCTTGCTTCTCATAGCTAGTGACACAGGCCACACTTTTTTTAACTTGGGCTTAGCAAGCATAACATTTTAATTTCACTACTGCCTTGAAATGTTTAAAATTTTCCAGGCTTGGTTTTAAGAAATAGAAATAGAATGAGACGATCCAGGGGGCAATCCACCCACCCAAATATTCAAGCGACAGATTAAATGGAAGAAGTACCACTATAATGACAGTTTTTTGCCAGATGAGGGAGGAATCTGGAATACCTGTAGGAAACCCTCGTGCAACGCACGGGAAATAACCAGAGGAAAACCAGTACATATACACTTCCCTTCACCTGGATCGAATACGGGTCTGTAAGAAACCAGAGAAGTATAGCTGGAATCAGGACACCTATCGAATCTGACGTCCCATTGCTCACACCTACCCGTGTATCCAAATTCCGGATATTCTGGAAATTGATCACAGATTTCAAGTTTAGAAACAAGACAATAATTATTTAAAAAATCATCTACGCTTATATGGAACTTATTAATCCAGCTTTTACCAAAAAGTGCAAACTGTTTTCCTGGTGCAAGCATTGTACAAAGGCGTTCAGTTTTTCCTTTAATGGATACATCAAATTCCACAACAGCTAGGGGTTTCAAAACCTCATCCAACCAAGAACGCACTGTAATGGATGCAGTAGCCTTAAGTTTTGAAATATTTCCTAAACCAGCTTTAACAGTTATGTCAGAGCCAGTATCAGCTTCGAATGTTAAGTTAACACTATTTAACTTAACGCACTCAACAGTCCATTTGTTACTTTTAATGGAATTACAGTTAAGTGTTAGATTCAAGACTGAACCCGCTGTCACTTTCTTCTTCCGAACTAGTAAATTCGTCGACCACCAACAGAATGTATATTTTGTCGGTAACCTTAATTTTTGAGACCTCTATGTATACCTGATTTACCCTTTGAGCAGTTTCCTGACTGTTTGTTGCCTTTGTTTCCATCTGACTTACACGCTACTTTTAAATGTCCATGAGAGCCGCATTTTTAACATTATAATCTTCATTCTTGCACTGAAGGTGAACATGTCCCTTTTAATACAAGCGTGACAAATGATGTCACGTCTGGATTTTTCTTTACCTGGTTCTGAATTAATTGTAAAACTATTTGAAGTCCCAGCTCCTGCTTAAATCCAGCTAAATTGTCTGCTGAACTCTCACCTGCTAGAGCAATAGTCCATGCGTCATCAAAATGAAGCAAAGGTTGAGTTTTAGACAACATTATCTTTGTGTAACTGATACCAGAAACCAGGCAATCCCGTAGCACCTGCATATGAAAAGAAGCTTAGCTGCAATGCTTTGGTAGGTGTTTCAACTCACTAATATAAGATGTTAAAGATTCCCCTAGGAGCTGGTCTCACATAGAAAATCGTAGATGCTCTGCAATAACTGACAGCATTAGGCACAAGCTAGTCTTAAGCAAATCAACTCGTCAAAATGTTTAGGATTAAGGTTAGCAGGAAAACATCAAATCTTAATTCACGACTATGTTTTCTTGCCTACTCAAAATAGTGACATAGCAACCTGTTACATCATTGGCTATGTAAAACATTTACAAACGCTCACTATAATTTACCCATTTGCCAGTTTCACCCTCTAACAGTCAAAACGTTTAGCTATGATGATGTACTCCAAATTTGGACTAGTAAATTTAAATAATACTAAATTATTCAAAATTATAGTAACTAGACAAATCTTAAAATTTGCAACGCATTTGGAAATACTGAGTATAATAACACTGAATAAACATTTAGGAAGGAAGGGTAAGAAGCACGTCCAGAGATCCCTGCATTTAGTTCCAATGTTAGGGTTGCAACTAGAAAGTTAGTAATTGGTTTAATATTTTTACGTACATTTCACATTTCTAAAATTTGCCTTAAAATTCTTTCTATACGCTTTGAATGATATTCCTTCGTAAGTATAGAAGCTGAAACATTTCGTGTTCAGAGAGGTACTGAAAACAAGTTACTTAAGTTGGGTTCATGAACAAATTCTTGAAAAGGGGATGTGTGGGGCCTGGCACGTTCTTGGAGAACGAGGTGTCATAAGCCTATTCACAAGACTATTAGATAAGCTGTTTTGCAGCATAGTTTGAGTAGGTCTTTCCTGTAATCGTTGTCTGGTGGTTTGACAGGCAATTAAGTAGCAAAATAACAAAAATAAGGTACGTTGCTTTAACTTGCTTTCAAAGCAAACCTTCACAATTACCTGACGTCATAGGTTGACACATAAGCTATCAAACTCACCGTTGCAGTGAAGGAAAACCCGAATTCTAGTAAACTGGAATAATTCGTACTCTTCCACCAAGTCATCCGATGTTGAATCTATCACGCCTTAAAGTTTCTAACATTCTTATTGCCAAGTTTCGACATGAACTTGTGAAAAATTAAGCATGCATGTTTATTATCTACCAACGCGGATAGTGTTTGGCTACATAGTAAATCATTTATGTCAAAGTGTCGATGACATTTATTGAAGTTCGGATGCTAGATTTTCAATGCCAAAAATATAAATGATCGTGAGCAGAAACGATAAAAATTGTTATTGCTTGCTACATTGTACTATTAGTGTGTTTGCAACCAATGGGGCAAGGGGTCCTAATGGTCAATACGACGGACTCACGCAAAAAGTCCTGGTTTGAATTTTATCTCAGCCTTCCGTGGTATTCTAGCACCGTCACTTTGGCGGGTCCGTGATACACCTCCGAAGTGTCTTTGTCTCCTTTAAAAAAGTGTGAAAAGGTTGAATGTTTTCTTAAATTGCCTTTAACCATTTACAGGAAAAACGTGACACATGTGCTTTAAACGGAAATGAAAGCCAATGGGGCTCGAGAATGGTTAAATAAATACGGATGCAAACCTATTTACGTTGCCTTTTGGACCTTATAGATCAGACTGCCTGAGCGGGGAATCGAACCCACGAACTTTGAAATCAGTGTCAGTATGGCTCAGCGGTAGGATCTCGGCCTTTGATTTCAATGGTCTTGGGTTCGATTCCCCGCTCAGGCAGGCTGACATATAAGTCCCTTTCTGTCCCTCTCGGTAGGGATTTCAGCCTTGTTACCTCAGACGCCTTTCCAACTCTGCGTCTGAGGTTGCACGCTTTTTGGCAAACCTTGTGGGATGGACAGGACGGTAATAAATTACGGGCCATTAAAGGCACTGTTGAGGAGTGGCACTCGGCGTGTCGCCACAGTCGCCGTGAGGAGGTTGTGTTGGCCCGTTTGCGCATTGGTCACACCCGACTTACTCACTGTTTCGTTTTGCGGGGGTTGACCCTCCTGAATGTAATTGGTGTCGACGGCCACTTACGGTCTGGCACTTACTTGTTGATTGTCGCCATCTTGATGATGTTCGTCGTCGTTTCCATCTTCCGCATGACATTGCGCGTCAGTTGGGCGATAAGTCTGTCCTCCTGTCCGGTGTTTTTCAATTTTTCCAGGAGGTACAGATGTATGACAAGATTTAGATTAGGGGTTTGAATAACATCTCTGTAATGTGTGGTGCAGTGGCAACCCGGACCACTGCACTGTGACTGAGGTTGGCGCTAATGACCAAGTTGTCGACGCGCCGTTAAGCCTCAATCCCCTCCCCCATATAAGTCCAAAAAGTAACGTAAATAGATTTGCATCCGTATTTATTTAATATGTTCTTTTGCTGGGGTTGTTCATGTGTCATCTCATTTAGTTGAACATTAGTTTCTGATTAGTTTCCCCGATTATATCAAACACGTATGTTCCTGGCTGTGGTTTCCTAACTATGCTAAACGATCCTTTTTTTTTTTGCTGAGCGATTCCAGCCGTTCATTTTTGCTAGAACCCACTACTGATTTCTCGTAATCCTCTAGTGAGTTTGTTCGGAAAGCCGTGTTTCAGAGTCGTCCGCACAAATTTCGCAATTATTTCTTGATATTTTAATAGGAAAACAAAACAGCGATATCATCAAACAAGCAGCGCGACGAATTGTTCGTATTTACACCAACTCTTGCAACACTACAACTAATTCTAAATACAATAATTAGCTGTGGTAATTCAACTAGCGCACGAGAACGAGGGCTCATCTCTTGGCGACACTGGAAAAGCAAGATTGAAGCTGGCGCTGGCCACAAACGCATAGCCCCATCCCTGATGAACACTTAGAAATACAAGCACACGCAGCGATGCCTGGGAGCTAAACAACCCGATGTGGGTACGTATGTACGCATATACGTATCGTTTTTCGGACCTACGGATCCTACGGCAGCTGGGCTCATCTCCATCATCGCCAATGACAAGACTCAACCATCGTATCAGAGATCTATACTGTCGCCACGGGAAAGCTGTTGTGAAACTGTGAAAGTAACAAGGTCAGCTGAAATTGAAGCTGCCTTCCTGTCTGGAACTGTACTATTATCAAGCGTCATCTGATATGAATGTACTAAAGCGTCAGAGCGTAGTTGAAGGCACCCTAAAAAATGTCATTATCGCAGCTTTTTTTTCTTTCAAATTTCCTTCTGTTTTTAGGGTACAAGACCGTGAGTTGTATACAGGAGCTACTAGAAAAGAGAAAGGGTTGGGTGAAAATATCGGGGAAATGGGGAAGCTGGGAAACTGTAACCCCCCCCTTTTTTGGGGGGGGGGGGAGGGGTGGGGGAGGCGAATGTTGACTATCTAGTATAAAAAAGTGACCTGGGTGGGAACGGGGGTTGAGCATATTTGAGGAAGAGTAGAAGCATTCCTCCCGAGGGGAGGGAAGCAGGGAAACTGTCCCCCATTCCCTGAGAAAAAATTATATTGCCACAAGTGCACTCAACAACACTTGCTTAGCATCTACGAAAACCACTGTCATCCTCGAAATAACTATCAACACTACAGAAGTCAAAAGACTCAGCCTAACTTATGTAAGAAGTCGTTTTTAACTTATGCCTACCTATTGATGTTGGCACGCAACTTTGCATCCACGGTGCGAGAAGAGAGCCAACAAAGCAGCCACGACTCGAACCATGTGCGGTTGGTACAGCAGGATAAACAACGCTAACTTTTGAGTTCTTGCAGCAACCACTCGTGATTGCTCCACTCGTTGGCAGAACTTGTTCGACGTTCGTCATGGTCCATCAATGCTTTTAATTTTGGTTATACCGATTTTGGATTGATAGACTATACGACGTCGTTGGTTATCCTATGCGTTTGGTACATAAGTATAATAAACAAAACCAGGATATTAAATGACGAGAGTTAAGGGTCTGAAATTCGAAACCCTAGAAGGAACACGGACAAGTTTTGACAGTTTAGGTGTAAAATGAGGTGTAAAATTATGGGTGTAAAATTTTGTAGCAAATAAAAAGCACCAGAGTGCTGACAGGGTGAGGCAAAAGTCTGGTCACACGCAAATAACTGCCGTTATAGTGGTCTTATGTTAATTCTGAAGACATATTTGTAACGTAAGTCAGATATGGTGAAGCCAATGAAGATATTTTCAATGACCTTGAAAACAACATTTAAGGTCATCCACACTATCTTCCAAACGGTACAAGATACAGCACAAAAGGGAATTACAAAGTTGGACGTGAGAATTAAACATGACCAACTACGAAAACAGATTGAAAATCGGAGCATAATCCCAATAGTTACGAGGAAAACAAAATAGCAACTATGTCTTCCCTGAATGTTTTACCAACCATGCAGTAAAGCTTAGGGGCTGCCTCTACAAGCGAGTGCACGTATGTGATCCGACTATTTCCTGCGTCAATCAATGCAAGTAAATGAGTGAAGTTCAGGATACAATAAACGAAAACAACGTAAGAACATGGTTTAGGTCTACAGTATTGAGACATCATTCACAACACAAAGTCACGTTCGATATGTGATTATTTTCTGATTTTACATTTATTTTTTTTCCCTGCGCTGATGCCCTTTTGAGTGACATCCAGCCTGATCGCAAAAAATGCCCAATGCAAAACGCATTGTTGTTACAAATGCCCACACTTCATTTCCAAAGGCGGGAAAACCCTGGGCATTCACATTTACGAATGCCCGCACTTTTTAATAGCTTCGTAAATCAATATGGCATTACTGATTACTACCAATAAAGAGTAAATTACAGTTTTATGCTGAACAGGGAGAAACTGCGAAGAATAATTTGTGCCATTTGTTCATTGCTAAAGGCGGATTTATATTTCGGCTACCTGGAACTACGCTGATCCCCCCCCCCCCCAAAAAAAAGTGCTTTCATCTGTTTTTTTTTCAAGAAAAACGTTTCAGGAAAAATGCAGGACAGACCTACAATTGGGATACTCAGGACGGATAGCATAATAAGGGGGCACTGCATAGTTTATAAGTGACGAAATCTGTAGTCAAAATAAACATTTTTTATGGGGGGGGGGATCGAAAAATTACACTCCACTTTACGCGTCCCTGGCACCTGCTACTGGAAAACGTATCGACCACTTTATTGTTATTCTTTGGGGGCACTTTCACTCCCATCGCTTGCAGTCACCCCCCCCCCCCCCGCGGTTATTTACGTCATAGTCTTCCAGTCGGTGACATGTACTTTCGAGTAACACTACAACTAGCTTACTACTGCAAGGTAAAATTCCGCCACCCACCTCAAAAAACAAGTTTACTTACGCAAACGAATGCCCAAACCTTTATACTATGCATCCTTATTTGTCCACCTGCCCACTTCATTTTCGGCGTATTCTAATCGCAGGAAAAGCCGATGAAAGCACTTTTTTTTTTTGGGGGGGGGGGGAAGAATCTGCATAGTCCTAGGTGGCAAAAATATACATACTACTACATACCAATGCGGTGCAAAGGACAATCTGTTTCAGCTATAATTAAAAGCCTAGATTCACTCCAGCATCCACAGTTGCTTTGTGATCAATTTTATGCTTTCTTTGAAATATTGATTTTTTGTTTGTTTAATAAGTATAAATAGGCTCGAATCATACTCATGCGTGCTGTGTTCCTTTCTGTTCTTTTTTTTTCCATTTAGGAGTGTAGTGAGGATGGTTTTTTCCTGTTATATTTGCGGGCATTCCTACAATACAAAGGACCACATGAGGAATGCACAAACTCACAATTACATGTGTGCTCTGTGTAGTCAGAGTCTTACCACAGAAGTCGCCTAACGGCGTCATGGTATGTGTCACCAAGTCACATGCATCGACTGTTCTTTAGTGTTCGTTAGCTATACAGAGCTGATTGATCATGGGACTGATGCACATTTATGAATACTTGAAGCTTCAACATTTAGTCTAGCACTGCTACGTTTGGAGGGTTATGCTCCAAATATGTACCCAGCAAATCCTCACTCGTTATGTATTTGAACCAACATTCAACAGGCCTCAGCATCCCATCACTATAATATTACTAAAAACTCTACTTATCCATTGGATCACTTAAAGTTCATTGGTTATAATCCGTGTCTTTAGAAAGATTACAAACATTCAGTCAAAAAGTGCATATGCCCATTCATTTATGCAACACAGCTCGTCGGTTGATATCATCGAACAATGTTTACATTAAAGCAGTCATGAGAAGATCTTTCAACAACTGAATGAATTTCATAGATTTGCCTCTGGCTGGATCCTAATGGATATTGAACGTTTTGATCTGCACGCGGGTCATGTATACCTCATATCGCAGGATGGGAGGTGACTAAGCTGGACAAATCCCTACTAGCTAAATAGCTGTATTAAACGTCAAATGTACCAATCATAAATGTCTACTGTATTCTGTAATCGCGGGTTTGTATCGTCCTCAACGTAACCGTGACAGAAATAGCCATTGCATGCCTCGTATTAATGAATGAGATTTAAGCGGTGTATCTTTCCCTACACCTGTAGGTAGGTTCGTGAGTCAGAATAACCTCTCAATTTTTGTACACGTTATGAAATAAAAATGCTTTGCCGTTATACATGAGTAAACGTGAGTGTACTTTGTTTGCAATGACGTTATTGTCATCACAGTAATAAATGCTTTGTGTTTGCCACGGTTCTCCCCTGACCTGATCTCCATTCTTTTCCTGCCTAATTGTTGTCTCCTGAACCCACCTTTTGCTTTCACTGTGTACTCCCTTACTTATTCATTACTACTTTTGCTCCCAATTGACCTTTTCACCTTACTGCTATCTTGGACATCGTTTTGCCTTTTACCCATAATTCCTCACTCCTTGCCACAACGGCTGTTATTTTTTTTTATCTCTGTTGCTACGAACCCTTTTAATTCATATGATAGTAGCTTTGAACGTTGTTTATATTGTCATTTAGCTGTATTATTGATGAATCAATGTTCCTTTTAAAACTGGGAATATATAAACTTCCAGGTGCTGAAATTTCTTAAGCATTGGTAGGAGAGGATTTCAACGAGTTTAATATGGGTGGGATTTAGGTGATTTTAAATTATTTTAAGTTGTTTGTTTGTCCCATGATGACATTACTTTTTAATTTCGACATATAAGTACATTGTTTCACTTGTTTGATCACTTGACCTTTAAAATATATGTGTATGTTTGTGTGTTTGGCGCCTTAGGCCAGCTAAATTAACTAAATGATCGCAAAACAAATCCTTACCATATCTATTTGCAGCAAAAGTCAATCTAATAAAGAGAGGGCAACCCAGATGATTTGAACAGGAATCCTTAGATCATGGTAGAAAGATACTTTTCAAAGAAAAGCTAATATATCTCGTTGCTACTGTTCTCTCTCCAGGTCATGCATTCTCATGTAAGTCATAAATCACGGATTTCATGTTTTATTCCAATATTGATGCCCAGATACTCAAAATAGACAATATAAAATACATTAGGCACTTCCAATTGATGCAAGAAATTTCATTTATTAACAGACATTGCTGGAAGTGGTACAATACGCTGAAACACTGAGAGATTTTAGGCAAACAATACGTATTCCTTCTCCTACCAAACTCCACATTTCTTTGAAGGATTCATTGGTGACTTAGCTTGACAACCAAAGTCCTTGGCAAACTCTTCAAAATTCTGGAACCCTAAATTCACTCTGCGTAGGAATAATGTAACAAGAATTAGTCCAGGGTGTCTTGAAGAAAAAAAAAGTGCGATACTGGATTATTCCAAGAATGAGTTTTAGGAGTCAATATTGCTTGCTTTTGATGGAAATGACCATCGTGAAAACAAAACATTTTTAATCTGGTTGTGATTCCGTATCCTGATTATAGTTAATTTCAAACAAAATTGAACGAAATCATGAGCGTGCTTTTAGAAGCTGAATTTGATTACAATGAAATAAATCATATAATCAAATCCCTATATAACTTTGTACTTTGAAGTTACTGGAACGTATCTGTTGCTCTTAATATATCTTTTATGGTACAGAGCGGAAGATGATGTGATAACTAATTAACGTTATTTTACTGTACAGGCATAAACCTAACAGTACTTTGAATATTTCGATAAGTGCTCAAATACCGTAGGTGTTTAAAAAAAAGGCTACTTTATTTTAAGATGCAGTAAACAATAATACGTAATAGTAAAACAAACCTGTATCTATTCGGTGAATGCTCATCGTTTTTCACTTGCGCTTCCAAATTTTCTCGAGAAATTTTCTCGCACCATACCTGCAAAAAAAATCAAATTAACTTAGGGCAGACAAAGATGCTGACTTTATGGTTCTACTGTAATATTAAACTCCAGAATCATACCAATATTTCTCCGACAATTAGTTGTCGAGACCCCTTATTGAGTAGTGAGTTACTGGTATGTCTAGTGTCTTAAATAAACTAAACGTGAAACACTTACGTTTGCGTTGCTTAACCAAAACAGTTGCCTGTGGTTGAAATCTAACCCTGGCAACAATGGCTCAGGTTCATTAGTGCTCATCCAGTCTACATAAGCCTAAAAAAAGAGTCGAAATTACCCTTTAATTATCAAAATTACTATTTGTACACTAACTGTAAACTAAATGTACAATACTTTCCTTTATTTGAGTATCACATACGTTTCGAGCATAACCATTAAGAAAAGTAACAAAATTAAGACTAACACATTAATCTTCCATTCTAAGTAAAACGATATGTACAAATTTGGAATTCCGGAGATTTTGTTACAGGCTGCTTTCATGAGATAACTGAACAGAAACAAACAATTTTCCAATAGTTACTGATGGGATACTTGTCGATGCACCTCAACCAAATGAACAAAAGAAACACACAATGGAGTGTGAAATAGAGCACTTTAGACAAAGAAAGCTAAATGGGCTCTGTTAATATTAAATCAACATAGGTGCAAACCTTGTGTATTTGATGGGGCTACCCTGGCTTAGCTGTAGTTGTAAATTGTAACTGCCAAAAGTGTTTCTTGGTGTGACGACCATGAAACACAATGTTAGCAGATCAAGGCCATTCTCATACAAGGTTGAGGATGCATTTCAGGTGGAACGGAAGAGTGGCTTGAATTTGGCCACGGTAGGAAGCTAAAGAACCTGCTATTGTCTGCGCAGCGTATCTTGAGTCATGCAGGTATTTTATGAGCTGCTATGTCTTCCTGGAGGGAGCGGCTTTAATCGACGGCCGCCATTGTTTTTGTATCCACCTAGGATATCAACAAGGTACTCTGCTATCGAAAACATACAATCGATTATCTGTGTTCGTTCTGGGGCGAACTCAAGATAGGCCGCGGACACTATAAAGAACAAAATTTTGGGTTCGGGATGGAAAGCATCCATGCACAATGGGGCAGTTGATTTAAACCTCACAGAATTCGTCGCAATTGATGTTCTAGTTATAGGGGGATCCAACCATCAGGAGTGGAGCTATAATAAAGCTCCATTGAAGTGGCATGGTTATAAAAATCTGCTGATGCTAAGAATCTCTTCTTAGATAATTACTCGATTATCTAGTAATAACTTGAAAAGTAAACTATATAGCTCATCCTCTACCTGCTGACAGAGTAGCAGCTATAGAGCAGTGTCAAGTGACGTCATATTGGCTACGAGACACTATTTGGAGGTAATAGCTACAAGGTGCACTATATTAAAATGCAAGGGGAAAAAACGGCAATTCTAGTCAAGACAGTGCTTTGAGAGCGGATTTCTTAGGCTTAAAAGAACCTTGTTTTCTCCAACAACAAAAATCGCGCGTTATAGGCTTAAAAAATCCAGTCTAATACCATTGGCTTCAATAAGACGATCTTCCTTTCTCCCCCCAGTGCTCCTTGCAGCTAACCCAGTTACTGGCTCCACCATTGAGTTATACACAATAATACTACGTTGTGTCACTACCCTATTGCACAAAGCAGAGTTTCCTTTTTATTCGGGTGGCAATACGTCTTGAATTAGTTGCAAAGCCAGTCAAAAGATACAAACAGCTAACGCAGGATAACCCGATTGACTGCCGTAACCTTTCAAATATGTAAGTATTCTTTCAACGAATTCACTATCTGAATACCCTCGATACATCCATGGATAGAGGTTTTGCTCATAAACTGCAAATAAATGGGTAACCGCACCACATTGTGTCGGAATGTGGGGTGGGGGCGGGGAGTATAATGTAAATTATGTACTGTCTTATTTTTATACTATGTTCAGTGTTAGTTCTCCTTTAGTACACGTTTTAAAGTAAAAGCCAGGAATGCGCACAAAAAATACATTAAAAACTCGACGTTTCGGCTCACCTCAGAGCCATCATCAAGAGCAAACGATAAAAAGAATTACAAATAGCACAAGAAAGCCATGAGTGAAGTTGCAAGTAAAACGTCCATCCTAACAAGCTAAAACTTGCTAGGACGTGTTAAAAACGGAGAGAACCGAAAAAAAAAAAAAAAAAAAAGTTTAAGAAACAAGAGGGGACTTCCATGTGTGCTTGTGGCTAACGTTCTCCTTTAACGTTCGTTCCAAATGTGCCTACACTGGATTTAGTTCACGTTGGATACTAAGATTGGCTCGGTGTTGAAAGCTCATACAGTCTGTCGTTCAAGGTCCTTTTTTTTTAACATAATAGCGTACTGGTTGGCATAGATGCCAATTAATGCAAATTACTGTGCAATTAATGTAAATTAATGTGCTTCCAGTGTTAAAGTCTAACTGCTGGGAATCACTGACCTATAAAGATGCACTAGTATAGTGTAATACCTATGGGGAAAACCTGTTTATATATAATAAACGGGTTCGAAATGTTGTGTCTCCACGTAACATCTACACCATGATTGAATTTCGTGTGCTAGCTACTATAGTAGAATTTATTTCTGTAGTGGAATTACTTCTTTAGTTGGTGGGTTTTGGTCTACTACTGAAGAATGATGCAAATGTCTTGAATAGAGCACATATGGTATTTAACTACACTGGTTCTTTGGATTGTAGAAAATGGAGCCATCTCGGACGTTATTTCACATTGCTGAAAAATTGCAGAAGTGCAAAGGTCTTAGCTCGTTAGGACAAAAATAGAACACTTATTGACTTTAGTTACGGTGAATTGGAAAATACCTATATTCATATTGAAATTATATTAAACGTGTTTTATCATGGATTGTCAATAAAATCCAAGCAAGGTTCTGTCTTTCATTTTGGCTTGCAAGTAATCTGGGCATGTTCTGGTGATGTTGCTGCAGTTTTAAGGTCAAACAATGGTAGTATGCACCTATTAGTGTTTAATCACTGTCCAGCTATTACATTTTAATGAAGGGCTCTCATGACGTACTGTGGCGATCATTTTTGATTATTCGCAATAATTTACCATTAATTTTACCCTCTTGCCTGTGCAGTTAGTTGGCAACTGTCAGAGCCAGCATGGTTCGAAATGCAGTGTTGTTAGTGCTTGGACACGATGTCTGTGATGACGTCCAAACTTGATGGAGAATTCGGAAAGTTGAGGTGAAGTGATGGCGCACTTTTGCCACCACTCATTAATTTGTGGAATCATGAAACAGCAGCCAAATTTGGGTTTGATGAGCATGCTGATGTCACAGCCATTCTCTTAAAGACACCTTAAACTTTATTTACATGCTCAATCGCCCTCGTGGGGAATTACATAGCAGGATAAACGAAAAAGCGATAAATAGTACCAGTAAAAATGAAAATTTCATGAACAGTCAGTAGTTGGGCTGGATTGGATTGGTTGTTTTGTAAATTAGTGTTATTTACACATAACCTTCATCCATTCACACTATTACATCGCTCCTTTCCTGGTGTCCTTGAAACGTACAACAATTAATATTCCTCTACTTGCAGGAAAAGTAAAATGAACATTGTTGTCAGTAACACCCTTCTACGGAATAAATGGTAGAACAAGTTGGTTTCAACTTGGGTTTATTCTGTTGGTTTCGTGTTGGGAATCGAATAGATCTCACAAAAACATAAAAGGTTCGTTTCATCCCTTGAATGACTAAGATCGCAATTTAACCAAGAACAATTCCGAAATAAAATGGAAAGATTTGAAAACTGAATAATGCGTTATTGCCAAGTAGTAGTTCGTTTAACGCTTGAAACATTAGGTCACTGTATGGACTGGGTGATACCATGACTTCATACAGCGGTACAAATCTGAGGTAAGAGTTAAAGTTTTTGTTTTGGGGAGTTATCACAATTTTTCGGTTCGTTTTTGCCAGTCCACGGTTTTTTTTTTAATTCATAAATGTTACAAATAAATAAATTTCAGTATTGGTTATAGCGTAGTTTTCAAGTAATTAATGTAACGTTTCGAGCCTTAATCCATTAACCTTTTAACTGGCACACTGTCTTCCTGTGACTTTTTATTTTGAGCAAAGTCTGTTAGCCGTGGGATTTGTTCTGGCATTCAGTTTGTTTTGAGTCGACGGCTCTAACCACTGGGCTGTGCTTGTCCATTATGCTCAGGGGGCCCTTAACATAGCTTGGGCGCTGGTTTGGCCGCTGTGTTTCGGTTGTAGAGAAGTAGTCATATGGCAACAATGCAGTTAAAGGGTTAACGACTTTAAACGTCAAGGATACTCAGTGAGGGTCGTTGATAAGCAGTGGTTATTTTGGGATATTTTATTTTTCTTGTATTGGTTTTCAGAACACTGCTGTCAGTGTTGTGCGTCCCCCCCCCCACCCACCCCGTTTCTTAGGGAAATTACGAGGCAAACGCAACACTGAGTTAATTATTAAGCAATTGGTTTTCATCAGTAGATTTACATTTGTCTTAATATTTGTCGGAGTAACTCTAAAAGTCGTATTATTAAATAGCGAAAACGCAACAATTTGTATCGTGCTGTTGTTGTGCTCGAAGCTATTATGCTTTGTGTACTCCCCTTTACCTCAACAATGGACTAATAGGGTGTACGGTTTATATATATGTATATATGTGTGTGTGTGTGTGTTAAGCAAAAAAAAAAACTTTTATTGGTAGTCATTTTTTAAACGCTAGGTTGAGTTTTGAGCTTGGCACGAAAAATCGGACCCGGCACTGGGCACATTTGGAATCAGCCTCTTCAAATTATGGTAAACTGCTTATTGCTCAAATGTCTCACCATTTGCTATTGTAAATTGTTTTGGTTTATTTTTTTTGGGGGGGGGGGGGGAACTTGTTTTCCTTGCCTTTAGGCCGTAAATATCATACACAAATGAGTTGCATAATATGGACCTTAGTATATTGACCGCAATAGCCATCAATTACTAAGTTCTACTTTTCGGTACTGTATTTGTTGCGAAGGGTTTGAGAATAGGAATAGCAGCTGTATACCAGTTTAATATACTCCAAGAATTAGGCCTAATAAATTAGATATATTTAATTACATTTTTTAACGCATTTATGCAATACATTCCAATAATGTAACTAAATACCTGTAATACACTTACAGTAGTACGCTTGTTCTCTACTGGAAGCGCCATACGCATTTAGGTATAACTTGGTGTGATTACTGGCCTGAAATAGCTAACACTGCGTAATTCTTGCTACAACATTTTAATAATAAAATTACAAAAGCTGTAGGTTGAACAAATTATACACTGCATTATGAACAAAAATACGACGTTTCGGCAAACAGTCCAGAGCCGTTTTCAAGTGGAAAATAAAAACAATTATATTAACTAATGAAACGAATGACTATAACGTTAGCACGTCAAACAAACTGGGCAACTACCATGTAAAAAAAAATGGCATTTCGAAGAATAAAAACCCAGAGGACGTGCTAAACTTACTTCGTACGCTTGTCTGAAGCCTCCATTATCAGCAATGTTCTCGCCCTGTGTCGCCTTACCATTCAGCTACAAAAAAAAAAGCGTAGATAAAAATATGCTGTAATGCACAGATCCCCGTAAAGGGCACATAACTTGAAAAATGTTTTCTCTGACATGAATTTTTAACTTGAACATTCTGACTTGAAAAATATTATTTCTGGTGACGTCATTAGTTAAACAAGCTAAAGAGTGCGATCGCACTGTCCTGGTGACCACAAACCTCTGCAATCGTCTACTTTATTACGAAAGATTTGTCACGCGATTGCTAAGGAATCTTACTATAGGACTGCAAACTTTAATGCATGCACATTCTGATTAGGAGCTGTCAGCTTGGTAGGAAGAAAGTGGAATTTTAGTTTTCCGAAATGGGTAATAATGTGTGTAGAAGACAAAATGGGGTGTATCACGTTAATATAATGGACCCAAAACCAAAACTGGTAGAAAAACCCGCCAAGTTTCCAAAAGGGTCGGCCTTTGAAGGTAGTTATATCATTCCACTAGGGAAAGGCTGCCAAGGTTAATCCTATTAGCCAAGTTAATCGCACATATTAATAGTTCGAAAGTTAAATGAAAACTATAGAAGATTGCTACTAGCGGTAGCAATCTTCAAGTTTTCATTTAACGTCCAAAGTATTATTCGGTGCGATTAACTTGGCTAATAGGATTAACCTTGGCGGCCTTTCCCTGGTGGAATGATATCACTACCTTCAACGGCCGATCGTTTTTGGAAACTTGGCCGCTTGGCTTTACAGCTAATCGTAAAAAAACATTATGTGTAACCGTTTCGTTTGCTCTGAACAGGCCGAAACGCATCACGTTACATTGCAGGGTTTTTCAACAACTCAGACAGCAAGTTGGGCATCGGCTTCCCTCCATTAGACCAGTAATTAAATTAAGCAGCATTCTTACCGCCATTCCAATTTCTTCAACTTGTTCAGCATCAAATTGGTCTATTAAGCATTGGGCCTTTTCATCAAATTTCTGGATTGTGGCTGCCGACCACCACACTTTTCTAAGTCCATCCTTAGTGAATTGGCGACCTAGGAAGAAATACGAGACGTCATACAGCACTGTACATCTTTCTCCCTCCCTGGCTTGAAATAAAGATTCTTTCTTTCGAAGTTCTGCAGTTTTTAGAAAATTCCATGTTTGGGTCTGATAGCGAAGGGACGAAAGATAAAACAACCCCATGTTTTAGATGAAGACACGATCTTCCCAATGAAAATATAGCAAGAGAAACCTCCTGAACCAGACAAATGTAGCAACAAGTGGTCTACCACAGAAGTCTAAACCAGCAAAAAAACATTTTCTACCTAAGTCCAGAAAAAAAATTGTACCAAAAAAAAAACGTGAAAAGATTTCGATGTTATGGCGCCGCAGATTAGTCCAAGCACGTCAACGTATGAACGGATATTTAGTAATACTCTGCTCAGAGACATTCCATATAAAAGGTAAACACCCAATGTATGATATATGCATCAAGAAAAAAATTCGAGCACTTTCATTCAAAGGCCATCAAGTTATTCGTGGCAAATTGTGTGTGGAAGGAGTCATCTTAGACGTCGCAGTTGCAATAGGAATATACCTGCCATTTTCACCACTACACGGTATGGTCTAAATATTACAGATAACTTGTCCGGACATTTGTGACAGAGAAAAGCCACTTTTCAGAAATGCTACGACGTTTTTTTTAACCATATATGAAAAAGGAACACAAAGTGAAGTCCTCAAAACAGACACTATTCCTGAAATGGTTGAACAGAAATGTAGAATTATTGTGGTGGAAAGGGAAACTGGTTGTTAACCATATAAACCTCCTTTCTACCGATGTTAGACGATTTTATCCATGAAATGTGACCAGTGATAAGACAGCGTAAATAAACGGTGTTGCTGCTTCCAGTACGACTTCATGCATACATTCACTGATCAGTAACTCTAAGTCATCAACATCAAAGCAATGTTTTCACTGTTGACTGGGAATACTTCACGCAAGTCAGTTGAACTGGCAAAGCAGTGGTAAGGTAAGATATTGAGTAACATCCGGACAAACCAAAAGTGACGTCACTTCAGTAAACCTACCTACCTTTAATAAGTTTAAAAGGGCATTTCCTATCGATATGGAGGAAGGTGTGTGAAAATGCCACTTACTCGTTTGCTGACAGACTTTTTGACCATAGGAAAAATGTTAGATTATCCTTTAAGAAAATTACTTCTTCTTATGACCCTAAATGGCATTTGGGGTTTACCATTATTTTTTACTGTTACATTTTTTTGAATACTGCTCACTCATCACTGTAAGTAGTGGTGGTTGTGTTATTTACATTAACAAATGCCAGGTATGTTCTGGTTACGGACCAATGACTTTGAATGAAACAGTTGGTTAACCAGTCCCCTCATACGGTGTGGGAACCAAGAGAAAAACTAAGCAAATAAAGAAAAATTTCAAATTTCCAACAACAAAAAAGTCTTAAGCCGTGCAAAAAAATTTTAAATTAATTTTTAGGAAAATTAATTATGTTCAGGGGGCCGAAAGAAAATTAATTATGGCCAGGAGCCAAAAACTTTGAATAGCATTTCGGGTTTAACATTTTGTTTTCACTGCTTAAACTTCAAGCTTATCATACTTAGTAATTGGTGTTTACATTACTTATGGTATAACAAACGCCAGGTATGATGTGCTGTGGCCAATGACTCTGAACGGCTCAGTGGTTATTCACTCCCCTTCCAAAGCTTAGAATTTAAAGGAAAAACATACTAAAAACAAAATATCATTTAAATTTTTTTTTAAATATAACTTTTTTTTTTTACAGTAAGACTTCAGCCAAGAAAAACTTTAAATTAAACTATATTAGAAAATTGTGTTCAGGAAGCAAAATTAGGTTAATCTCTGGGAAAATTAATTATGGTCATAGGTGCAACGATTTTGAATGTCATTTCGCGTTTACCAGTTTTTTAATTGCCTTAAGTTTTAGCTTACTTTTTCACGACTTTTTCTTCGACTTTTTTACTTTAGCTTTTGTCAACAGAATTTTCCTTCGGTTTTTTGTCCATGGATTTTTGTCCCCTTTGTTTCCTTTCTTTGCAGTATTATTTCCTAGCCTTGGTTTTTTTTTCTTCAATTGATTTCTCTCTGTGGATTTTTATTTTTTGTGCACAGTAGTATGACTTATTATACTAGAGTTTAGTGACAACCGCCTAGGAAACAAGCTGCAGAAATTGAAACTGTGATAAAGTCGAAATTTGAAATTTGGGCCAAGGTAACAACCTAATATAACTCAACCTATCCTGTCATAACTCCAACGACATCATAAATGACAAAATCAAAAACTTCAAAAATAGCAGTGCAAAAGAAATTCATCGCGAAACAATGGAAAATAGTAGAGGCTTCCTGGAGGGTTGCCACTAACCTCCAGTCTTAGTATATCTGCGCTGAAGTTATGGTAAGCCTTTGAATCAAATTCAATCTTAAACAATAACGCTAGATCTAGCAATGAAGGTAAAGAGGAATTCCGACCCGTGGGGGGGGAGGGGTCTTTACCTAGGTTGGGGGGGGGGGGGGGACATTTATTTAGCGTTATTTCTGAAGCCTGAAATATAGGAGGTGTTACCAATTTCAATTACTGCCAACATTCTGGGTTAAATTAATTATTCCTATCAAGAAACGAACAATCCTTGTAGCTAATAACGAAACATTACCTCGGACTTTACCATTTTTCATAAGTAATTTATTTATTACTTCAAACATTACCATTGTTATCAAATCCGTGAGTAAATTCGTGGCCAATCACTGCACCAACACCACCAAAATTCATTGATTGTGGACGATCAGCATTGAAAAATGTTCCCTGAAGAATTCCAGCTGGCATCCCTACAACAAAATGAATTACCGTCATTTGAAGAATGCTTCCTATATTAAAAAGTGTTACTTTCAGTGATCCTTTGGCACTTACATATGGTATTTGCTAGCGAGTAGTAGTTAGCATTCACAATCGTTACGGTTGATGCTTTGCGATACCAACTAAAATAAAAGTAAAACAAAGTGTTTTTTTTTCTGTCAAAATATTGATAAGGCTTTTAATGAAAGAACTACAAAAAATCATTGTTCGTCAAGTTACTAACCGTTCCTAAACAAAAACCGGGCCACTACATTTTTTTTGGGCTTGTTCTTATGAACAGTTGCCTAAGGACTATTTTTTTTTTTACATTCGAAGAAAATCTTACGCCGATGAATGATTGCATCACACCAACATAATCTTTATAAAATCTATCCGAGAGCAATAGATTCACTCGTACTGTTTGTCGCTTCGTCAGATGGTTATAAAGGCACGTTCATGCAGCCACTCGCTTTTGTATTCTCGCAGCTAGAAGCTAGAAATCACCTCAACTTCCAACATGGCGGCGGTTTTATGTCTGCCGCCTCGCAACGAAAACAGCAAATAACGTGAGTTCAGAAGCCTTTGGGAAAATTGTTTCGTCATGAGGAATTCTTTATATTATTGGCACGGATTATAAGACTGCAAGTATTTACTCAAACGATGTCGGATTTAGCTAATCCATTTAGCGTTGTTACCATGGCGATGTCACCTTTGCCATCGCGATTGAGTTCTAGCTGCGAGAATGCAAAGGCTAATCGCTGCGTAAACGCGCCCAAAAGCTGCTGATTCCGTTCGCTTCACTCGCTGAATCAACTTCGTTAATGATTTTAATTTACCGTTTTTGCTCTTAAGGGCTTCATCGGGCTGATGACCGGAAGCGGTTAACGCTTGCTACAAAACCCTTTAAACACGATGGCGCGCAGTATCAGTTAATGGTAATCCATTGTCGCGTGAAATTTCTTGTTGCTTATACCCGTAGGTGCCTCTGCACGTTTTTGTTGCTTCCAGAATTCAAATAGCATTAATTGTGGACCATAAAGTACGGATTAGGCGACAATTGTACCCACTAAGCTCAAGCTGGAACCTGTTAGTGATGCCAGTTTTGTCCTAGGAAGTTATTATTTTAATTCATGTGCAATTCGAACCGTAGCTTTTTGAGGGGGGGGGGGAATGGTGGAGAGCAACCTTCCACTCCAAAATAAAGCAGGAGAGTGCTTCACGAAATGCAACATTTATATGCATTTAAATTGATTTAATAGGCCTCATTGGCGATAGTGCTGAAGTAGGTGTATGGAGAGCGGTCATGGTGTCGTCGTTTACTGGTGAAATACCGCACCATCTTCGTGTAATAGCACATGTTGCGTTAACTGGCAGAGTAAAAGCAACAAAACTTTATTCCAGAAATAAAGGTTTTAAAGAATTATATTGATTAACTGATAAGAAAAATCTTGTACCAACCGTTCAGCTCACAATCCTTAAAAAGGTTTCCATGCAGTTCTCGAAAACAAACACCCAAATAGACGCTTTTGAAACTCGTTACTGTAAATAATTTCTTTAATCTTAGTATTGGAAAGTTACTGAAAAATTTCCTACTAAAGCAAGATTTGCATTTATGCCCTTATTCATTTGCCACTTTTGGGTGTATAACGTAAGCCCCAGTCTTCTCTCATGCTAGTGGGATAATTCATGACAAAGCATATACTAAGAAGAGCTGCATTTTTCTTAAAAAGTAATGAACGGTTTAAATGGCAGTTTTAAAAGGGGCATGGCCCCAAGTTTTTTTCCTGATGGATTACAATTCCTAAACCACATTTTGGTCTGATCAATTACATTAAGTAAGCATTTTAACTATAACTCCTGTGTCTTAAGACAGAAAAACGAACGCGTCTTAAAATGCTAGACGTGTAAATATAATGCAAGCTGCATTCTTTATACTTACTCAGCCTTTGTATGTGACAGTGGGAACGGAGCCATTTCCATTTGATGTAGCAAACGAAGAGTGGATAGTTTGTTTTCGAAATAGGCATTGTTGCTTATTCCAACCTAAAATAGTTGAAAATCAAAAAAAGGTAGTTAAAAATATGACTCACGTCCAGTAATTGCATCGGTAAGGCATAGCAATTCAACTGAAGAAACAGGCCGCTTTAACCAGCAAACTGTGTAAAATCTTGCTGAATAAATCCTTGCCGTGAAACCCGTATCACAGCATCAGCGCCTTTACTTTCTCCCCGAATGCTGTTCTAAGGGGCTAAGGCGCCAAGGGTAACGTTCATAGAAAAAAAAATGTGCGTTCTGTTATGCTGCTGAAGGGCGAACGCATCGATGACGTTTCTGGTCATACAGCTTTTTATGACATAACCTACGGCAGCAGCAAATGGCTGCAAAATTAACTCTAACGATGATTGTTTCGTTCTATTTTTTTTTCAAATTATGCGGTAAAAAGGCAAAAAGAATTATCTTAGATGAACAAAAATGAAACCAATATAACACAATAGCAATTCGGGGTGCAAATTGAGCTATGCAGTGTTTTTTAAATTTAATTTCTAGTATTTGCAGTGTTACTATGAGCATGAACAGCTTGCGTGTAGCCTTTACAGCACATTACTTCAAGCAACACCCGGCCTGCCTTATAACCGCCCCGCGCAGTCATGTGTCCGTGCTCTGTCTTCGCGAGATTCGGCGTAGTGATATTACAATGTCACTTCCGACCTCGTCTTCTCAGGATCACGTGAACGACGCGGAAGGATGTCTGACCTATAGTAGACGAATTGCGGGTCATGTGACAGCATTGACGCAAAAACTGTGTCGTCACAACCGGAAACAATGAAACGTCATGGTTATTGTAGGCGCGCAAAGGATCATATATGTGCGCCCCGCCGTAAATAAAATTACCAATATCCAACAGAAAATCTCGTAGTGCCACAATTTAAAACGGATTTTTAGCTAGGGATTGACTAACGGTAAGTAAATAAAACTTTGGGGCCGTACTTGATTTGGAGGATCGTGAAAAATGGCGCTGGGAGGAATATCCCTTTAATTAAAAGTACCACCTTACATTATGACATTGACACTTTCTCAAAGAAAATATAAAACAGTAACAAACTACAAATACCCTATCTCCTCAGCGATCTCCTCAATGACCCTATGTGGTATTTTAGTTCACAATCAAATTAGCTTTCTAATCATGTACTAACATCCACCCCACCAAAAGTACAATAATTAAATAAATAAATAACTGTGAAAAGTCTGATATTTTTTTTCAGTATTAACAACTATTTTACTTTCACCACATTTTCAATTTTCAAAAAAGCGATTAATTTGTCAAATAAATTCGGAACATAAAAATTATGCAGTCTTTCACTAAATTGATTTTTATTTTTGGTTGAAACAGGTCTGAACTAACTCTTGGTAGGGTACATTTTCTTATTTTTAATTGCAATGCTTCAATTCTTCATTTAGAAGCAGTATTTTATCAGAAAACTGCAATTCGTTGTTATCTATCTCTTCCGACACTGCTTGCAATTCAGTTCGCTGAAGGAAACTCTACATGGTGAGAGTGACATGTGAGGGGGATGGTTTTCAGCTAAGTAAAATTCAAATCGGTCATGTTGCAGCTGAATAATAACCAAAAACGTTTTCACGTTCTCCGAGACAGCTTGACCGAGGTGGATGAAACTTTGCGTGGTGAGAGAGACATGATAGGGAAAGGTTTTAAGCCAAGAAAATTCAATATCGGTCATATTGCCAAGGAATATTTGACCAAAAAGGTTGTTCACGTCTCTTCATGTTGTTTATTTCGAAGAAGTGTTTTATCTCCAAGGAACGTGATCTTCATGTTGGGGCTAAGTGCTGGAGAACCGCACTAGTAATCCTCGTGTTACCCTTCAGATACCTCCGGGTTGCCTTTCC
>JAHWFP010214426.1:311-10390 GCA_023313725.1 Lithobius niger | reverse complement strand
AGTTAAGGCAATTCTTTTTAACAGTATCTTTACCTACATATTTAAATTCGTTTAACTGTCTATTAAAATTGACATTCTGTAGTGACTCATTCTGCCTCAGCTCTTACTAACGTCAATATTGGACGACCTGATGCTGGGACTGATGACCCAGCACCTTGATTCCCTTGAACTGAGCTTGGATGAAGATTTTAAGTGTGCCCTGCTTCTATTCATGCATTCACTTGCTATACTGTAATTGTTAATGTATCGTGAGAGCAAACCAATTGTAAAGCTCGTGGATTGCCTAGCCAACCTATTGTTAGTGTTAGGTCACCACAATAATGTATTCCAAGCCCCCATTCCAGTCTTGTCCTCCATTCATATAATTTGCTTTTGGCTTTTTAATTAGAAATTGTTATTATTCCTCCCCAATTATCCCAGTCCTCCCCACTTAAGTCATCACGTCCTTGTCTTCATTCTATCACCAACCATCACATAATTTATAGTTCATTTTGGTAAAATCGTGGCAGGCAAAGCAAATGTAAAACAACTACCTATTACCATCGTAAATAAATAAATCACAACCAAATATCCATTTATAACTAATATTATTATGCATTAAACCTGCCCCACACCTTAGTTATGTCAAGTTAGGGTCGCCCACTCCCCAACCTCTACATTTTTGGTGCATCGGCCGGGAATCGAACCCGGGCCGCCCACGTAGCAGGCGAGCATTCTACCACTGAACCCTCGTAAATAGTGTTCGAAACCAAGAAAATTTGGCAAAAACTATAAATTTATTTTCCAGTAGCTATCTGTTTCTATAAACGTTCACCTAAATAATATCTAAAAAATAACCACAGAAAACTTGGGTAAAAAAAAAATACTGATTTAAATAAAAAAAATCTGATTTAAATGTAAAATTTTTTTTATCTACCCTGATCCAAGGTTACTATTATTTGTATAGTAACCGTGTTCGTAACCTTGTTGGAAATTTAACTTTGCTCCTTGAAACGTTTGCTTGATTTGTTTGCTTTGAGTATTTAGCTCCATTAATATCTTCACGGAACTTCTCCCATTCAGTAAACAAACGAAAAACCCATTCAGCTTTTCAAACGCTGCCCGTAGGCCTATTTTTCTTCTGTTCACGCAAGTGAAGTTCATCATCAGTCATACAAACAAAACGGCTGCCAGTTCACTTAATTTTTTTTCACTTTGTTGCAGGTGGCTCCCATTACCGCCGCTTTCGTCACTTATCCACAGGGGCTTGGCACGATGGAACAGAGAACAACGGCGCAAACAAAGAAGTGAGATCTCTCTTGTTGTTGTTTGTGTTCTTTGTTCTCACGTGCCGAACCCCTGTCGACAGATCGACCAACATCTCGAAAGACACGTCGTCATTGCAACGTCGCACAACAATCATTAGCACTCACATACAAATGCAATCAGTAACGCGTAGTAACAACGGCGGCTCGTGCGGAGAAGGTGAAAGCGGTTTAGAAATAGGTTCAGCCCTATAGTCAGGGAGCAGTTGTAAAAAAGCGTGCACATTTTGCCAACATTGATTTTTCACTCGGAAGTTGTTGTTTGCATCCCAAGGAATAGTTTTCCACATGGTGCCTCCTCGGCAATACGCATTTAATGTATTTGGCATTAAAGATGGCGGCCAAAATGGCGCCCAATTTTACAATTTGGCCGATTATACAAGAACCATTAGTGATACACAAAAACGGTAGAAATAAAAGTTGATTGCAATAATGTAATCTACAATGTCATTCCCATAGATTTTTTTTCGTTTCTCTTATGGTTTTCGTGAAAAATGGATTTTAGGCCATTTTCGCCCATTTTTGGCTAATTTAATGCTAACAGACACCTCAATTTTTCAACTTATAACTTTCAATTGCTGCTGCGTCGTTTCTAATTCAGGTGGATGGATCCAATTAGACTCATTCGAAAGGTAGGAGTGTCTCCTTTGCAACAAGAGTCGTTGAAAGGGTCTCCGACTGTTAGGAACCGAACTACGCCCGTTTTACTAGGGGCTATTATTACAGTCACCGTTGGATTTTTCTCTCATTTTCAACTTCTATTGTGACTGTGTCTTCTTTGCAACAAGGGTCGTTGAAAGGGTCTATGACTGTCAGGAACAGAGCTACGCCTATTTTACTAGAGGCTGGTATTACAGTCACCATTGGATTTTTCGATCTTTTCAACTTTAAACTGCTATTGTGACGGGTCTAATCTAGGTAGGTGACTCCAATTAGATTCATTCGAAAGGTGGGAGTGTCTTCTTTGCAACATGGGTCGTTGAAAGGGTCTACCTAAATAAGAAACGTCTCAGCACCAGTGAAAATCAGTAAATGGGTGAAAAGTCCAATTCAGGTCGACATCAATTAGATTCATTCGAAAGGTGGGAATACCAGCCCCTAGTAAAAAGGGCGTACCTCGGTTCCTATAACAGTGGTAAGACCCTTTCAAGTACCCTTGCTGCAAAGAAGACAGTCCCACCTTTTCAATGAATCTAATTGGAGTCATCTCCCTAAGTTATAGACACGTCACAATAGAAGTTGAAAGTTGAAAATGAGCGAAAAATCCAGCGGTGACTCTGATACCAAACCCTAGTAAAACGGGCGTAGCTCGGTTCCTAATAGTCGTAGACCCTTTCAAAGTACCCTTGTTGGAAAGAAGACATTTCCACCTTTCGGACGAATCTAATCGGAGTCATCAATCTAAATTAGACACGTCACAATAGAAGTTTAAAGTTGAAAATAAGCGAAAAATCCAACATAACTGTGATACCAGCCCCTACAGTAAAACGAGCGTAGCTCGATTCCTAACAGTGGTAGACCCTTTTAAGTATTCTTTTTGCAAAGAAGACATTCCCACTTTTCGAATGAATCTAGTCGGAGTCATCTACCTAAATTAGACACGTCACAGTTGAAAGTTGAAAATGAGCGAAAAATCCAACGATGACTATGATACCAGCCCCTAGTAAAACGGGCGTAGCTCGGTTCCTAACATCGTAGACCCTTTCAACGGCCCTTGTTGCAAAGAAGACACTCCCAGCTTTCGAATAACGCTAATTAGAGCCATCCACTTGAATTAGAAACGAGGCAGCAGCAGTTGAAAGTTGTAAGTTGACAAACTGAGACGTCTGTTGGCATTAAATTAGCCCAAAAATGGCCGAAAATGGCCTAAAATCCATTTTTCTCGGAAACCATAAGAGACATGCAAAAACTGTATGGAAAATACATTGTAGAATACATTATTGCAAACAACTTTTATCTCAACCGTTTTTCCGTATCACTAACGGTTCTTGCATAATCGGCCAAATTGCAAAATTGGGCGCCATTCTGGCCGCCATCTTTAATGCCTAATACATTAAATGCGTATTCCCAACTATTCCTTGGGTTGTAAACACAACTCCCAAGTGAAAAATCAATGTTGGCAAAATGTGCACAGTAGCCCTAAATTTCATACAACTGCTTCCTGACTACTATTTCTCGGATGTGAGTAAGCAGTGAGAGGTATGAGAAATTGGGTATGACCATGGGGATAACCTGTGTGACAAGTATCAGTTAGACCAGTGGTTTTCTACCTATGGGCCGCGATACATAAGCAGGGGAAAAAATTATTTTACTTTTTTTTAATCTTTTACTGTTAAAATCTTTTTCCCCCGAAATTTAATCATTAATAAAATTAATTAACTGTAAAGTACTTTTATCTCTTCTAAAATCTAATCCTAATTATACAATATACTATATTGTATAATTCTATAAAATACGGAGATTATATTCTATTATATACGGAGATTTATGAGCAATTGATGACGTTTAAAATGCTTAAAAATACAAATATTGCGTTGGCTTCCCGGGGCTCTGTCCCGGAACCTGCTGGGGGAGCTCAGAACGCTCCCCCAGACCCTCTAGTTGTAAAACCGACGGTCTAAGGAATTTACTTGGGGGGGGGGGGAGTCGCCGAAAAAATTTTTCAGGGGGTCGCGGTTTGAAAAAGGTTGGGAACCACTGAGTTAGACGATGGCGTTCGGCAACAATGCGGTAATACTTTCGCAAGCGTTGGTGGACGATGGTAAATAATCTTGATATACCATCTAAGCTTAGTCAAAAAGTGGAGCGTGTTTGAGAAGAAGAGAAAGAAGACTTTTAGCTGAAAAAGAAGTCTATGTACTCTGAAAATTTGAAGTTTTAAAATAGTGTTTTGGCGAGGTCTGATGGCCGTGACGCCTTTTTTCTTGCACGATTTTTTTAATTTAAGCTTGCCATCTAAGTATATGTAATGGGCTTTTCAAAAATAAATTAAACTAATTAAACAATACAGAGAGGGATGAGATTTCTCGCTATTATCGCTTGCACATCAGCATCAGCGCAATCCTAACTGTGGGAGCCACGCTCCCCAATCAGAACTGCCGGAAACTCACTGCCGGGAGGTATGAGTTATACCCACATTTTGGTAATATATATTATACCAAAATGTCGCCAACATTTTTACGAGTAAGATAACATAACTTGGGAGCACATTGTACTAGTTCGTCCTCGATTTTTAACTGGCATTGTATTTTTTTTTATACCTTGGGAAATTTTTTTAACTTCGGACCAAATTGTCCTAGGTGCTCTTTTTTTTTGTTGGGTACCGAATTGTTTGGGACAGAATTGTCGCAGGTCCGAATTGTCTAGCACACGTTTGAACGTGGATTCTTACCATAGCATTGCTGCATTTCTTGCCAACGTTCTTTCACGTCTTGAGAGCTCGTTCAAAAACTCACCGACAAGTGTTTACGCTGTGTTATCCTTAATGGTTCCACCAGTTTCCTATAAATTACATATCAGCACTCTGAGAGGCTTTTCTCCGAAGTTTCTGATCACAGATAAAGTTTATTAAACGAATGATAATCGTTTGTGAGAACTGCAACCAATAAAATATATTAGGCCTACTGTTTGTCCATTTATTTACGTCTGCCCCAAAACAAAACTTGTTGATGATTCCCGCCAAATATTTCGGCCCTGTGAAGTCGTGATATCGAACGCCAAGCTCTTTCGCCAAGCTAATCCGGCACCGAGTAATAGTTCGAAGGTTAAACGAAATAATATATGGAAATTGCTTCCTGGTGGAATGCCGCCAGAGCTATTTTTACTGAACAAGCAAGAGGTTAGCTTAGCCATGGCCTAAGAAGGAAGATAGAACGACCTGCATGTAAGAGCCGACGTGTTGAAATTGTAACAACGATGGCTACTACTGAATTGAAAGAACTACCTTTGCAAAAAAAAAGGCATTGGTCACACCATTCGATTTTAGTTAAAAGTACATACTCACTATATTGGAGCATCCTGAGCGAAATAGCCTTTGCAATATTTACATAAGTTAGAATGAATGTAGCAAAACCGTTTAAAACGAAGGAAAAAAAATAGTAAAATGAATGCATTTGCAACATTTACACGCGTCTGAAGAAATATTGCAAACCCGAGCCATACAGGAAAGCCAACCAGGAGGAGTATACCTCTATTTTTATTATTTTTTTACAAATATGTTACGTAAATAAATCCTTCCGGTATGTCGTACGACCCGTTGAGAATAACGTTTGCAACATTTACACTGGTTGGAGTTAACGTCGCAAAATCATCTCGCACCAAAAAAAAAAACAAGAAAATGACTGATTTGGCAACACTTACACATACGTTTGAACTAATGTCGCAAAACTGGGTTATACAGGAAAGCCAACAGGGATACAAGTACCTTTAATATAACTTGGGATCAGATTGTCGTATGTAGTCTTTTCATTTTTGGTTGGGAACGATTTATCTGGGACGTAGTTTTTGGTCGTCACTCGAAAATGAGCGGAGCTTTCGCTCATGGGAGGAAATTTGCAACTGTGTCTAAAAGACAATTCGGTCCCCAACGTGACTGTCGGGGACCGAATTGTCTTTCAGATAGTTTGCAAAAATTTTTTTTATCCCTGATAGCTCAGATCATTTTCGAATCACGTTAAAAATAATCCAATAGTTCGAAAGTTAAATGAAAACTAGAAGATTGCTACGTGGTAGCAACCTTCAAGTTTTCATTTAACGTCCAAAAGTATTATTCGGTGAGATTAACTTGGCTAATAGGGTTAACCTTGGCGGCCTTTCACAGGTCGAATGATATCACTACCTTCAAAGGCCGATCCTTTTGGGAAACTTGGCGGTTTTTAAACCAGTTTTTGGTTTTGGGTGGATATCACAACTTTCTTAGGACTGTGAACGTACAAAAGATTACACCGTCTTATCTTCATCTGTACCTTTTTTCTGGAGGAATTTAATATCTATAAATTTTCACATTGACAATTTTCAAATTTACCATTGCCAATTAGCCGTTCGATTAGCCAAATTGACATGGCTTAGTTTATTGTACGAGCATTCTTCACATGCTTACGTTTCTTCAATCCCATTTTTGCAGACACTGGCTAACCATCGCTGAATTGTTTCGCTTCGCTCACTCAATCAGCGTTTGCCCTTTAGTTGTTTTGTTTATCCTTGTACCTTCCCCTTACTTTTTCAAGATTTCGGCAGCATTAGGATTTATTCTCGACACGACAAGTTACGCTTTTAGGTGCTTGCAGTTGATAGACACATGTAACTTAGGACTGTGAACATACAAAAAGTCAGCGCACCAGCTTATATTCCTCTCTACCTATCTTTTTGGAAGTATTTCATGTCTATAAATAATTAGCCGTTACATCAGCAAAATTGAGAATTTTTTTTCGTTTGCTTTCTTCGTTTACATTTAGTCATGCAGAAACCCCCGTTCTAAAACAGAACCCGAAGCATTTTATTTTTTGGTTATTAGCAAAAACCACGCTTGCTCATGGATGCACGTATTGTTGCGTAACCATCATCTAACGTGCATCCCTTTATTCTTAGGCAATCCACGGCAACGTTAATGTTTGCTTATTTTATCCTTAGTTACAATTCAACTTTTAGTTTAAAAAAGGGGTTTAAAGGGTTTAACGAGCGTTAACCACTCCTGGTCATCTGCCCGAACTTTTAGTTCGTCCAGACTTTTACAATCATCTAAGAACCAGTGTTGATTGTTCAAGCCATTGTTGCTTGAAATCTTTGGTTGCACACGAAATTTAAATTCCCTGGTGGCGAATTTCAAAACCCTACCATGTATTTGCCCTGACCCCTACAACCCCCAAACCAACAAAAGGACCATTCTCAGATCACCATGTATCCGTGTGCAAAAGTTCAGCTACGTAGGACGTCTCAATCTTGCGCTAGCCATGAGCAAAAAGTCTATGGGATTTAACATGGGAAAAAATCTTATTAGCTAGCCAGCTAGCTAGCTAGACAGTAACATAAAAACAATGTTATTGACGCATCTTTTTTTCTATGATTGGTGGACACTCCTCCTTTAAATTTTAGTTTTTCTCAATCTCTGACCGTTTCCCTTACATTTTCCACAATTTGAAACATTTCTGTCGCATTGGGATTTATCCTCAACATGCCAAAATATGCTTTCAGTTGCTTACAGTTAACAGACACATGTCTGCTAGTGAGCCGCCTTTTATCATTAACAATCAATTTTTTAACAATCGGATGTCTACACAATGGAATGATCTACTGTTACTTGGCCGTGACACACTAGCGTGTGTCGAAATATATACCTTATATATATGTATATCGCCCTCTCTTTCAAAAATATTTTTTCTGAGTACTTATCTTTTTGAAGGTGACTCCTCATTCTGGTTTTCAGTTCATTATAGTTATTTGCATTTTTTTAAAGTCAGATGGTAAATAATTAAATATATTTATTGAATAAAATTCTTCTTCATCTTGCCGAATTTATTTCTCCACAGAGGAAGTTTCAGAGGAACTTACTTCATAGTTGTGACTTTTTTTTTATCTTCAAGTTAATTTTTTAGTTTGCAATAGTTCTTTAAGTTAATTACATAAATCCTTAGTTGTTTAATACTCAAGCGATTTTGTGTTTTCCTGATTTCTTTTGTAGGTTTCTTTTTGACTTCATAAAATAATGTTTTTAGTGTATTTTCAAGTCTCTGTAATCTAACAATTTGTGTTTTACTCGCGTTTTCTTTAATCTCAAATCCACGTAGGAAAATAGATTCAATCCACATGCTTGGTAAGCAGTTCTTTTGATTTTGTTATTTAAAGAATTTGTCTGGTTGTATAATTTTGGTTCTATATTGAAACAGTAGTTATTAGATTTACACGTTAAAAAGGAATGGAATAACTAAATTGGACGATTCAGTGTAATAGCGGAGTAGAATTGCACTATAGTGTCCGCGGCCTATCTTGAGTTCTCCGCAGAACGAACACAGATAATCGATTGTACGTTTTCAGCAGAGTGCCTTGTTGATATCCAAGATAGTTACAAAAACAATGGCGGCCATCGATTAAAGCCACCCGATCCAGGAAGACGTAGCCGCTCACAAAATACTTGCAGGACTCAAGATACACCACGCACACGATAATTATTTCTCAGTGTTTGCAAAAAAAAAATAAATAAAAAAATAAAAAACCAGTCTATTCCACGAGTTCCCCTTTCCAGAAATCACTGGAACAACCTTGGACTGGAATTGCGTCCCATCATTGGATGGCCGCAATTTTCTGCACAAGTATGTCAACATTCTCATAAGATTGTTTGTTTGTTTGTATGTCAGACTGAACGTTTCTAGTAATTTCTACTGGGAAATCAATCTAATCATTCGACTGATTAGAGGATGCACTAGCGCGGAAAAAAAAAATGAACGCTGCTTCCGATAAGCGGGTTAAAAAAAAGCATGCGAATATAAGAAATACGATGTATGTATATAATATGTATCTCGTGTTTCTTACATGCGCATGTTCTTTTTTTTTTTAACTCGCTTATCAGAAGCTGCTTTCATTTTATATGTTACTGTTATTATCATAATTATTGTCATTATAATTATTGTTGTGTAAGTTTTACACAAACGTCGGATGTAAAAAAATGTAAAACGTATTAGTAAACAAAAACGAATTCGTTTGATGCTTAAGGTAAGGTTTATCTGATCAAAACAGCACATGAAAAAGCATAAAGCTAAAAAGCAATTTATTAATTAAAAATATAAACAGAGTAGCCATCAAGTGCGGTGAAAGACGAAATCATGACGTTAAACATGTTAATAATTTTTAAGTTGTTTGACATGTTTTGAACCCTTCACTTGAAAACGGTTCCGAGCTAGGAACCGAAACGTCGTGATTTCGTCTTTCACCTACACTTGATGTCTACCCTGTTTATAATTTTTTTAATATTTTTAAAACAGCATAGGAACACAAAATAAACTTTCCTGTAAGGTTTGAGATACTGCAGTGTTGCTGTAATGTTTAGTCCACGTGAAACCTTACTGCCGTGTTTAAATGTTTTTACCATTTTTACTTTTTTACACGATATATCAGCTAATGATTGATGCATGGTACTTGACTAAACGATATCGCTGGAAAAAAAACCGTAACCGTCTTAGTGTGCTTAGTACCTTTCTACAGGTAATTCAGGGTTCGTGGGAGTCCTTGAAAACATGGAATGTCCTGGAAAATAGTAATGAAATTCCATGCTTGGAAAGTGCTTGTAAATCTTGAAAAATGATATATGTATCATCAGTAAAGTTGTAGTAGACTACGTGACTAAAGAACACTGAAAAAATTTAGCCAAGGAAGTAGTCGAGTGTGTAGCCTTAAATTCTTCTTCTTGTGTTTGGGCATGCAATGTTTTGAAAGTTGGGCTCTGGCTTTAAGTTACGAGTATAGTGGCAGTAAGGTTTCACGTGGACTAAACAGTAGTGCAACACTGCAGTATCTGAAACCTTACAGGAAAGTGTATTTTTTTTCCTTTGCTGTTTTGACTTCGAATCAGTTAAACCTTACCTTAAGCATCAAACGAGTTTGTTTTTGTTTACTTTCGTGCTACTTTGGCGTACCGTGCAATTTAGATTAGCTTGTTTTAATATTTTGTATCTTTATCAGTTACGGTTTGCACAAACCAATATTGGAAACAAACCTTGGAATCTTTAGTCTACGTCTTGAAGCCGGCGTTTGCTGATTGGCATTGTTGCACAATAACAATGTTTA
>JAHWFP010214425.1:2529-20387 GCA_023313725.1 Lithobius niger | reverse complement strand
GTCTGTTGGACGATGAAACCGCCTTCTCGAGCCCTAACACTATCAACGTGGGCCCTCACCACTACCCAATCCCGTACTTGGCTGCCAGCTACGGGGATGGCGGAACCACTGGAGAAAACGTGCTGCCCATGACACCCCTGCTACAAAACGTGAGAGATTACGTGGGCAAACTGACTTTATACTATTTCAATCACATGAAGGTGGAAAAATACCTCACGGGTTTCGACTACAAGCCGTGGTTTAGCTTCAATTTTACCGAGGGGCTCGATCTGGACGCTCCGGTCGTCGTCTTGTGTTTGGGCCGTAGGACCATCACCATGAAACACAACGGTACCGCTCCTACCAGACCTAGTTTCACCGCAGCTATGGAACCGGGTTTCTTACTGAACATGCAGCATCGTACTATTACTCATTACAAGTTCACTTTTCCTCGTAGACCACTCTGCAAAGACGAGTCTTACATTCTGACTTTTACTAAAAGAATAGTCCCCGACGAAGACGTACGTTCGCCTTCCCCCCATTAATTTTTTTGCTTTTTTTTATTTCTAGAATACTTTTTTTCTGAGGGAACTTATATAAATATACGAGGCTTTCCCGACCGTCAGTCACTCGTCCTTCGCCCTCCGACATGGCAACTGTTAACGTTAGCGTAGACCGTTTCAATCAACATCCTTACGTCAAGCTGTGTAGACATTTTATTTTCGCCCTCTTTTTGATTTTGAATTTCGTAGCCGTGCTGCTCAACAGACACCTTCTTCCTCTTCAGCCTTCCTCCTCCTCCTCCGCAACGAGTCACAACTGGGCCGAGATTTGTTTGGGCGCCGTGCCGGTCAACAATGGAACGAGTGGGGATGATGTCGTGCTAGCTTCCCTGCACAGACACGAGCTCTATCCCTTTCTAGAAAAAGATAGTCCAAAGTCTACCCCACATTTTATTACCATTTGCGATCCCTCTCGCGACCACTGCCTGTCTTATTCCGCCAGGGAATGGTGTCTCTTGCTCTTGAAACTCGGCGATTACGAGATCGCTCGATGAGTCCGTGGGAAATCATCTACCGCATCTCTCCCATCGTAGAAGCCACTCTGGAATACTTTTATTTCTATTACTTTAGAAACAATTCTTACCTACAACGACGCTCTTCGCCCCGGCCACAGGCCGGGGCGAAGAGCATCGCCGGAGCGCGCGCGCGGCAGCCCCCCCCCCCCGGGGGAGATGGGGGTGGGGGAGACGTTAAAAGTATACGGGGGTGGGTAAGGTAGCTCATTCGGGCCGAGGTCCTCGATCCATTCTCTCGATACTCTTTTCACTCTCTCTTTCTCACACACTCACACACTCACACTCTCACACTCTGTCTTCCTTTCCTATCGCAATGGCCATCGTCGTAGAAGGTTTTCGACACTTTAGAACACCGTTCAACGCTATCGTTTCCGGCCCCACTTCTTCGGGCAAAACGAGCTGGACTCTGAAACTCATCGACCATTTGGACGAGATGGCGGATACTAAAATCGAGCAAATCCATTGGTGTTACAACAATTACCAGTCGTGGATGGAGAAGTACAGGGACAAGATTCGATTTCACAAGGGACTTCCCATGCCACCCGAACGTTACGACGGCTCGGTAGAGAAATTGCTAGTGTTGGACGACCAGATGCAGAATGTGAGCAACGCGGGTTGCGACATGTCCGACTGGTTCACTCGTTTCGGACACCACAACAAGTTCAACATCTGTTACTTGACGCAGAATCTGTACTGTCAGGGCAGGAACCAGCGGACGATAGCTCTCAACAGCCAGTATTACGTCCTGTTGCGCAACCTCAGAGACAAACGTCAGATAACCACTTTCGCTTCGCAAGTCTACCCGGGCAAGACCAAGCGGTTTATGGAGGCCTACGAGAACGCCATTGGTCTAAAGGATTTCGGATACCTGTTGGTGGACCTGCACTCCAAGTCCCACGACACTACGAGACTCAGGACGAGTATATTTCCCGACGAAGCACCCTGCATCGTTTATTCCCTCTGAGGACGCGAGATGGAAAGGGTACGCAAGCACAGTGCTCTGCTACAGACGCTGTGCAAGATCAACAAACGACAGCGAGCGGCTTTACTGAAAAACGCCGACAAGTCTCAAATCGACTGCCTGTCCGAAATTGCCTTGAACCTCCTCAACAATCGACTTCCCGTCAGTACGACAGCCAGGACCAAGTTGAAAAGATACAAGAAACAGATCAGACTCATCGGCTCCAAGAAAGCATCGTTTAAAGCTAGAAAGAGGGCTCTGGTACAGTCGGGAGGGTTCATCCAATTCCTCGTCCCAGCGGCATTATCCCTCTTGGGGGGATTGTTCAACAAGTCCTAAGAGGGAGGAAGAAGACGGAAGAAAGAAAAAAAATGAGCCTGCTACGGAGGATGGTGCTCCTGCCCGAAGACGAATATAAAATGAGTCGTCCGCCGATGGAGAACGCCACACTGGCGTTGGCCGCTCAGCCTCACGGGTTTCAGTACCAGCCCAAAGGAGCTCTCTATGGTAAACTGGTTGGTATACAAGCTCAGATCGACGCCATCCTGAAAAACAACAGTCTTCCCCTCGACTACAAGGCGAAGTTCATAGGACAATTGGAGCAAGAGAAGGACGCTTTCGTACAACAGTTTAGGATCAAGTCGGCCGTCCCGGCGGCGGCGGCGACGGCAGCGGCCACCACCGCAGCCACTACTACTACTACTACTACTACTACTACCCCTACAACAGCCGCAACCACCGCTTCGACCGCTGCCTTGCTGAGTGGGACGTCTGGTAGCCTCTCTCCTCCTATTCTGTCACCGTTCGTACTCTCTCCCGTAACGCCGGTCAAGAAGGAAGAGAAGAAAAAAAGGACACCCGTTTATTCCACACCCGTACTACGCAGGAGTAGCAGGGCCAAACATCCCCAAGACTGGAAACTATGGAGCAATACCTGAACAAGATCTACTACGACGATCTGGGTGAAGCCACCAGTTACGGTACGGCGTCCAAACTGCTGGCCAGAGCCAAGAAGGACGGAAAGAAATACGATCTCGATCGCATCGAGGAGTGGTTGGAGCGTCAGGATGCTCACACCATCCACAAAGCGGCTAGGTATAGATTCCCCAGGAACAAAATCATTACGGGAGGAGTGGGTAGTCACATGGAATGTGACCTCAGTGACATGATCAGCCTGAAACGTTACAACGAGCCGTACAGGTACATTCTCACCTGTATGGACGGGTTCAGTCGCAAGGTCTGGCTGGAAATGTTGAAGACAAAGTCGGCGGGCGAAATGGTCGGTGCTTTCGAGAAGATGTTTGAGCGCATGCCTTTTACCCCTAGTTTTCTCACTTCGGACAAGGGTGTAGAATTTCGAGCACGAGGGGTCCAGGATCTCTTCGAGGACCTCGGTATCGAGTTCTACACCACCGAGAACGAAGACGTCAAGTCATCGAAAATTGAGCGTTTTCAGCGCGTTTTGAAGAGTCTCTTACACAAACACTTTACCGCCAAGGGGACCCTGGAGTACGTGCCCGTGATTCAAAAGATCGTGGACACCTACAACAAGAGCGTACACTCCAGAACGAAAATGGCCCCCAACGACGTCACTCACAAAAACCACAAGCGATTGTGGCGCAAGATCTACGGCGGTGACTTGAAGAAGTTGGGCCGTGCCATGGCTAGGAAGGGCGGTGGCGTCAAGAAAAGAGTCCCTCTGGCCGTGGGAGACAAAGTCAGAATATCCATCGCGAAGGGCAAGTTCGACAAAGCTTACCGAGGCATGTGGTCCAGAGAGATATTTTTCGTAACCCACGTTCTGGTACCTAAAGGAGGATTGGGGCAGGTTACGGCGAGACTGAAAGACTACGAGGGGGAAATCATCAAAGGACGATTCTACCTCCACGAGCTTCAGAAAGTGGTTAAAAACGAAGGCGAGGACTACCATCGGGTAGACAAGGTCCTGAAAACGAGGGGGAAAGGACGCAAGAAAAAGTACTACGTTCAATTCGAGGGTTACGACGCCTCCCACAACCGTTGGATCCCCGCCAGAGATTTGAAGAAACTGTAAGATGGAGGGAGATTCTTTCTACATGACTCTGCCGGCGAATGCCAGTCTGGACCTGTTTCCCAATAACGCCCTGAACGACTACACCACCAAACTGGCTCAAAGAGTGAGCCTGGCGGGTGACTGGGACGTGGGCCTCGCCGAGGTGCAGTTTACTAGGAACTGGAGCAACGTGATGGATTCGATCGAACTGAAATTCCAGCTAGGGACGCGCACCTACGTCAAGTTTCCCAGGTTCGATATCGACGCCTTCGCGGAAACCGAAGCGGCGGTGGCGGCGGGCGCTGACGTTGACGAGATTGCGAAATTGGAGGTTGGGGATAGGAGATTGGCGCAGGACGTCAATATCGTGGGGGTAGACCTGATGAATTACAAGATGCAAAATGTTATAAAGTTTCTCAACTACTGGGTAGTCAAGACGCTCGCGCAGCCGGTCATCCAGTTCCGATACGACGAGAGCACTCGGCTCGTCACCATCGTCAACAAACTCCATACGGGGGCGAGACTGTGTCTCTCTTACAACCTGTCCGTGTTTCTAGGATGGGAGAGAAAAGACAACGTGTTCAAAGAGAGTTATTACGACATCCTCATGGGAGACCATCCTAAGAAGGGGGGAGGCCCCGTGCCCATAGAGTTTATCAACAATCAATTCAACGATGGGAGTTGGTGGTTGTCCTACATTTCTCATCTCTCGACCGTGACCGTCTATCTACCCAAAGGATATTACAGTAGAGGAGAGGAGCTCGTGGCCAAACTGAACCAACTTATGCGAGATAGGATAGATGTCGAACAGTACCCTCATTTTGATTACAACCCGGGAACGAACGTGGCTACCGTCATCATGCCCATCCAAGTGTTGTCCCCCGACAAGAATAACACTTCCGTAGAAATAATGGGGCTCTTGATCGACGAAAAACTGACCAAGATCCTCGGTTTTCCTCCAGACGGCCCCGACAAATTTATTACATCTTTCAAAGTGGGTAGGGCCGGACTCGGTTTGAAAGAAGTTCTGAATAGTATTTTTGTATACAGCGATATCGTGAACGAGACCGTAGTGGGAGATGTTCTGGCTCCTCTGCTTCGAGTAGTTAGAATAGATGGGGGGAATAAAACGCACGAGATTTTCACCAAACCTTACTACCGACCTCTCGCTAGGCGCGATTTCGAAACGGTAAGAGTGTATTTAATGACGGATCTGGGAGAAAAAGTGCCATTCAGGTCGGGGGAGGTTAGCGTAACGTTACACTTTAGAAGACGTCCCTGATCGTCATGGTCCGTCGAAAGAGAAAGGGGGGGAGGGTTAAGAGAAGGATGAGGACTAAAAGGCAACGGGGTGGGTTTTTCGTAAGTGGGATTAAGACCCTTCTCAAAAAACATTACCCAACAGCTAAAAAGAAACCTTTCAACTTGTTTTTGCCTATTTCATGAGGTGGCGTTAGGTCCCGACCATCATTTATTCCCAGAAGGGGCGAGGGATCGGACGTGAAGCAAAAATGCGGACCCCCTACGTAGGATTAGACCCTCGGGTATGCGTCGGCCACTATTGTTCGAGAAACCAGATAGGTGGGGCTCCTTACTTTTCTGGCGGTCACATACAGCGTGGATCGGGATTCGGTGATTTCCTGGGTGGTGTGTTCAGGTCGGCTCTCCCTTTTATTAAAAACACTCTTTTCGGAGTAGGAAGGTACGCGTTGAGAAGTGGCTCCAAACTTTTGGACGATGTTCAGGGGGGGACCTCCTTTAAGGAAGCTGCCAGAAACAGGTGGGACGCGGCTAAACGAGACGCCGTTGCGGTAGCGACGGGAGGACAGTCTGGAACAGGTCGAAAGAGGAGGAAGAAGTGTTGTCGTCGAAAGAAAGGTCAGTCAGGAGGGAAACGTCGCCGTCGCGGTTTGGTTGCCCTAGTACGACGTCGCAAAGCCCCTTCACGCCGTCTTCCGAGAAGTAAAGCAGACTTTTTCGACTAGAAATAGACCCTTCACCTCGAAAATCTTTCATTCAGAGGTCGTCATGTTGATGAAACCGGACAGAGATTCGGTGCCCTGCACCAAAGAAGAATTGGAAGTGTTCTCCGTACCTCCGGTGCAGGTTACCGTAAACGACGATACCTTGGTGGCCTACCATCCTCTAGCCACTCTAACCGACGGTACCCCCATCGAGTTCGTAGTGCCGGGTGCCGCCGACTGCCTGCTGGACCTGAGTCAGTCTTATCTCCACATCCGATGTAAAGTTGTCAAGGGGACATCGATGGCATTGACCGCTGCTAATGCCGTAGCACCCGTGAATCTACTCCTACACTCTCTATTTTCCCAGTGCGACTGCGAAGTGAGCGGCAAGCAAATATCCAATTCCGACAACGGGTACGCCTACCGTAGCTATCTCGAGACTCTGTTGAGCTACGGTACCGATGCCGAAAACAGTCATCTTTCGACGCAGTTGTGGAAGAAGGACACCCCCGGATCCTTCGACGAGGCCGACATCTCGGACGCTGGGAAGAACCTTGGTTTCAAATACCGCAACGGGCGAGTCAAAACCAGCAAGGTGGTCGATCTCTACGGCAGACCCCATTGCGACCTCTTCCAACAGGACCGGCTGCTACTCAACAATGTCGATCTGAGGCTGAAACTCACCAGAAGCAAGGATGCCTTCTGCCTGATGAGTACGGAGGTTGGGGCCGACTATCGTGTCAACATCACGAGTGCTGTCCTCTACGTTCGACGAGTCGTGCCATCACCCTCGGTACTCATCGGCTTTGCAGAGGCCCTCAAGACCAATACCGCCAAGTACCCCATCCGCCGAGTGGAGGTCAAGACTTTCACCATTCCCGCCGGATCGAGACAAGGCAATCTTGACAATGTCGTGCTCGGAAACCTACCCTCGTTCTGCCTGCTGGGTTTTGTTTCGAACAATGCTTTCAACGGGGCTTACGGCGCAAACCCGTTTAATTTCCACCACTATAACGTCAACTACCTCGCCTTGCAAGTGGATGGAAGAACGATTCCAGCCATTCCCTACAAACCCGATTACACCGACGACTTGTACGTGAGAAACTATTATTCCCTCTTCCAGGCACTCGACAAACTCACTTCCGACTCATCGCCCCGTCTCCCATACATCGACTATCCTCTGGGCAATTGTCTGTACGCCTTCGACTTGACCTCCGACAAAAGTCATGGCCAGTGCCACTACAACCTTATAAAGCAGGGAGCTCTCAGAGTCCACGTGACGTTCAAGCAAGCGCTCGTCGAAACCGTCAATCTGGTGATGTACATGGTCCATCAAACTGTTCTCGAGATTGATCAGTCCAAGAACGTACTGTACGAACATTGAGAGAAAAACCATGCAGACTCACGAACTGAGAAGTGCGGCCAGACGTCACAGCAAACTCGGACCACGTTTCGGCGGTGTGTACGCTTCCGACAAGTTGCCCGAGACACCTACCCGAGAAGGTTACATCATCAATCTGGACCCTGCAACGAAACCTGGCAGTCATTGGGTCGCCGCCTATTTCGACAGAAGGACAGCGAGCGTGGACTATTTCGATAGTTACGGGTTAAAACCACGAAACATTCATATTTTACGTTTTCTCAAGAAAAACTCTATGTTTAAACGTTACAACCTCACGAGCTTGCAGGGGCCTTGCAGCGTCGTATGCGGACAGTATTGTCTCTACTTTCTGTACCATAAGGCGAACGGACTGTCCATGAGTCGCATTCTAGATAAGTTTAATCGTACAACGAAAGACGCTAATGACCGACGAGTCGTTAGATTCGTAAAGAAACATTTCAAATTGAACACGACTGAGCCTTTCGTCGACGCCAACTGCCAACAGACGTGTAAAGCCTTACTCGCTGGGGGAAGAGAGAGAGAGAAGTGTTAGTCGGGGAAGTCTCTTTATTTTTTTTACCATTCCCTCTTATTCAGCATTATATAACCATAATCTAGTTTCTGGAGCATTACTCCAGCTTTTGTGACGGTGGTGAAAAACGTAATATTATATAACTTCTATTCAGTTCTGGAGCCTAACCTCCAGCTTTTGTGACGAGTTTTTAGTTATTGTGTAACGAGTTTAGTTCTGGAGCCTCACTCCAGCTTTTGTACCCATAATATTGTGTAATGACTTATAGTTCTGGAGCCTCACTCCAGCTTTTGTACTCATAATATTGTGTAATGACTTATAGTTCTGGAGCCTCACTCCAGCTTTTTGTCCTAGTTCTGGGGCCTTACTCCAGCTGCATGTTTTTTGTTGGAGGATATAAAACTCCAACATTACACAGTTCGTAATAAAATATGAAAAAAAAAACAAAGAACCACGTAAGGACACTGTCATCTTCCTCAATCCTACACGGTCCTCCCGTAGGAAGAGCGGAGAAAAGTGTGGTTCGACTAGGAGCCTGGGAACTCTGAGCCAACGTCCTTTTCGCGCGCGCGCGCGTTCGCGTTGAGAGGGTTATCTCCAAAAGAGGTTTCCCTACTCCGCAGGTTTTGCCTTTTTGGCAAACACTTGTGAGGGAAGAAACGTAATAAAATATGAAAAAAAAAAACAAAGGGCCACGTAAGGACACTGTCATCTTCCTCAATCCTACATGGCCCTCCCGTAGGAAGAGCGGAGAAAAGTGTGGTTCGACTAGGAGCCTGGGAACTCTGAGCTAACGTCCTTTTCGTGCTCGCGTTAAAAGGGTTATCTCCAAAAAAAGGTTTCCCTAACTCCCTCAGGTTTAGCAAACAAGGGACAAAAAAGTACAGATGAAGACTAGTCAATATATACAATATTGTAATAATAAAAAAACAAGATATAACTATCGACCAAATGAACCACCAAAAACTTTCTCTTTCAGAATGAAGACAGAACTATCGTCAATAAAATAGGGTTTTTCTCTTTCAGCCTGTAAACAATCACCGAGGTTTTCTCTTTCAGAAAAAAAACATAGATGAAGATGCTCGCACGCAAACGATGGACAACTCCCGTAGGCTTCCCATACTAACATGTACACAACAACTCCATACTCCCATACTCATCTGTACACAATAATCTTCTAGCATTGGACCATCCCATGCTATCGTGCGCACAACAACTCCATACTCCCAATACTAATCTGCACACAACAACGTCATGGTAGGCTCGCCTCAGCATTGAAATCTGTTACGGGAAAAATTTTGAAATCTTCAAACTCGAATTGCATTGGAACTGTTACAGACTGAAATCTCGAATAGCACTGAATCAGTTACGAGACAGGTTTGTACACCGAAGTGTAGCATTGTTAGTACTAAGCAGTCTAACTCAACCCTATACAACAAAAAATTTCGGTGTAACAATACTACTTACGAACGCTTTTCCGAGGTCGAACTGGAGCAATTCAGGGAAGCCTACCCTTGAAAATATCCCTAGCAGCTCGTGTGGAATTGACTTCCTTTACTGCCACTGCTTCTGGATACCTCGCAGCCATGTCCAACACTGTCAAAACATACTTATTTCCCTTTGATGTCTGCTTGAGTGGTCCTACAAAGTCAATTACTACCTTAAAAAAAGGTTCCTCCACCACTGGCACAAGCACCATTTCTTGTTTACCTTTCTTTACACCTTTACCATTTTTCTGACATATTTCACATTTTCTAACCCAATCCTTTACTTGTTTACGCATTCCCTGCCATTAAAATAGCTCCTGTAACCTTGCTACAGTCTTTTTCTTCGCCATATGCCCAAAATAAACATTTGCATGAGCCATCTTAATTAACTTCCCAGTCAAAACCTGTGGTACAACCACCTGATCATATAACTTCCTACCATTTTCCGATGCCCATTTCCTTCACACTCCATCATTCCAAAACAAAGATGTACCTTTAATTTCAGCTCCAATCCTGCACCCTTCCAAACTCGAGTCAAGTAATTGTCCTTGTTGCAATTCACTCGTTTCAACAGCCAGCAACTCCCCAAATCCAGCTGTCATTAAACCAAGCCTTTAACTTTTGGTAACCTTTTTCTTCTCTTTTTTTTTCTTTGTTTACACCCCGTTTGGCCACAATAGTCTCTTTATTAACTAACGTTTGTGGTTTATCAAGAATCATCACCTTTGCTTCCTCCTCATTAAATTCGACCTTGGGCTTACTTTCTAATTGTGTAGTCTTTTGGGCAGACGCAACATTCGTTACCAATTCTGTCGCCTCATTATCCTCTATTTAAAAAAAAAGAGAATCTAGTACATCAGGGGGCTTCCGCCCGTTTGCCATAATCCCGGGAGCCCAGAATATCTTTTTCCAGTAGCCATAATCCCGTTTGCCATACATGTTCGTTTGCCATAAATCCTGTATCAAGTCTCATTTTTTAAATAACACTCTAAAAGAATATGCTTAGCATTCAAAACTACCTATGGATTATTCACGCCTGGTGCCGAGTTTCTGCGCCATCTGTTGACAAAACTATTTACTGTTTATCAATCCAATTGAAATGCAGAGCTACGTTATTTGTATAAACTAAAACTTTACTTTTGTTTTTAATTTGATGTTAATTTGAAATGTGTTCTAATTTTTTTAAAACCTTTCTTCTAACGTGGTTTAAAAATAATAAAAATAGTGTAGTCATGACACAACACATGTAAGTCCTACTTACACATGGGGCAACATTATGCACCGAACGAAAGTTTGGCAATTTACTGAATTTTAAAATATTTCGAAACATAGAACATACTTTTTCGGATCCCAGAATTGGATTTTGGATTCAGAAAAGTGGTCCCTATATTGTGAAAGTTTAATGTTAGTATTTTTTTTTTTGGGGGGGGGACAATTTTCCTTAAGTGCAAGCCCACGTGTGTACCTTGTCTCGCTACTCCCCCCCCCCACCCCCGAAAAAAATATTACCGTGATTAATCTTTGTTATAGAAGGTTATCCGGTGCATAATGTTGCCCCATGTGTAAGTAGGAATTACATGTGTTGTGTCATGACTACACTATTCTTATTATTTTTAAACCACGTTAGAAAAAAGGTTTTAAAAAAATTAGAACACATTTCAAATTAACATCGAATTAAAAACAAAAGTAAAGTATTAATTTGTCCAAATAACATAGCACTGCATTTCAATTGGAATGGCAAATAGTAACTAGTTTTGTCAACAGATGGAACAGAAATTCGGCACCAGGAGTGAATAATCCCTAGATAGTTTTGGACGTCTACTAACACTTTGTCTTGAAATTGGGTTTTAGGATAATGCCGTCAAATCTGTCGGTATGGCAAACGGGATTATTGCAAACGGGAAATTATGGCAAACGGGAAATCCAGCAGAAGAGGAAAAGAGTATAATTTCGAGCAAACGGGAAAATTCAGAAGAGCTGGGACGATTGCCATAAAATAGGTCGTAAAACGTGATTATGGCAAACGGGATTATGGTAAACGCACCGTAGCCCATCAGGGTCAACAAAGCTGTTCATTTGACTTAACCCTTTTTTTGCCATTCGTCATTTGCCTCGTGACCGTATTTAAAGGCACATGTACTCGATTTGCATTAGACTGGAATAACTGATGTGACTTTTGGCTCAGTAAAAAATCACACCCCTCTTCAGTAAAGTAGGGCGACACCCCACAGACCAAAGTAATTGTGCCCTCCTCAGTCTCAAATTTCACCTTTGCCAACGGGAGTTCTGTTACACCTTGACAAGTTACTGAGGACAGCACAACCCTTTCCCCTGTGTATGCCTCCGGTCCGACCATTTTACTAGACACCACATCAATGGGGGGGGGGGGCCGCGGGGCTAATAAATTGCTGCCACTCAACCATTTATTTTACACGGTTTCGTAAACTCACTCTTTACTTAATACTTCCTACAATACCTTTTTCTACACTAACCTTCTTTCCACTGTATACATTGCTAAACTGCCTACAAACATTTCCAACTGGAGTCTTAGTATTATTCTTGGGGCAATCACGTCTTAAATGGGAAGTCGAGCCACAAACACAGCACTTCCGTGGTTAGTCTGCCTTTAAAGGCGCTCTCCCTCCAGTATGACCATTAGTCCCCGCTTGCAGCCTAGCCTGAGCATTTCACGCCAAAGCAGTACTATTGTCACTACCACCTGTACCATTTGAACCGTTTGTACCATTCTTATTACTACCACCATTTTGGTTATTCTCGCCAGAATGAGAATTCCCAGTACGATTACCATTTTGCCTATTACCTTGGTGCCCATTGCCTGGTCGATACCTTCCATTACTATTATTACCATTGCCTCTGTAATAATTTCTACCCTCCACCACTACCCCTGTCCGAACCACTCCCATGTCTTAAAACTGCTTCCTAACGATTTGCACAATAATCGTCAGCAAGAGAAACCAGGTTCAAAACAGATTCCTGCTTGCCTTTATCGATTAACCATACCCGTATCGGATTCGGCAATTGTTCAAAAAATCCTCTATCAATATTTGCTGAAACAGTTTTTCAAACGAATCCTCACAATCCAATTCCTTAACCCATTCAGTGCATAAGGTAGTAAGATTATGAGCAAAGTCTTAGTACGTCTGCTTATCGGACTTTTGAGCAGTTCTAAATTGCTGATGTAACCATTGTTCCGTGACAATAAACGTATCCTTAAGGGCTTTAACAAAAACGACGTCCTGCGCAAAGTCGTTATCAGATAGCCTCATAAGACATTCCCTCGCCTTTCCCGTCAATAACAACAACAATCTAAATGGCCATTCCTCCCTTTTAAACCCCATTTTTTCGCAAATTCGCTTAAACCCCGACAAGAATGTTAAAACACTGTCCTCCTTCTCCCTAAAAGGCTGGCACAATTTAGACATGTCATAGTTCTTCTCAATTTGTACAGACTCTGCCTTTACACTTGACTATCTTTCCTTAAATTCTGAGTCCCTTTGTTGAATTTCGTCATTGTGATGTCTAGCGTTTTTGCTAATTATTCTCTCATGCTCAAATTGTTCGCTCTTTAACTCACGTTCCCTTTCCCCTTTTTCTCTCTCTAAGTCACTTTGTCTAGCTAGGCGTTTCCTTTCTAAATCAGCTTCTCTAGCAAATTTTCTTTCCTCCAATTCGGCTTGTTTAGCTAATCTTCTTTCTTCCATCTCAGCTTGCCTATCAAGTTTTTCCCTTTCGAAAGCTAGATTTTGTTCCCTTAAAGCCTCCTTCCTCTTTAATTCTTCTTTCCTAAAATGCAACTTCCTACTTTTTAACTCCCTTTCTTCCGTTCTTTCCCACTCTTTTTCTTTCCTTTCTTCTCTTTCCCTTAACTCCCTCTCTTTTCGTTTTTTTTTTATCCCAACTCCCTCTATTTTTGTTCTTCCACAACCCTTTTTTCTTCATCCACCATCTCAATAGCTGCCTCAAGATCCACCCGCAAAAGTGTACCTCCCTCCAACCCATCTTAAACAACCCCAGAATATCAGATTTGCGTTTAGGCGCAACCAAATCCAATTCCCCGCACTCAGCCTTTAAATCAGCAACCGTCCTCACCTCTACTAATTCCATGTTTAACCACTGTAAATACTACGTATTAAACAGTACACATACCACCAACACACAAAGATCACCAACACGCAACTGTACCGGAATAAACAACCCTTTCAATTCTACGCCCTACTACCAGAGTGTGAAAAAAAGTTTGCCTTACCCCTGTTGCCGTGTTGCAATGAAACACCAAGTTGACGCCCTCACATAAGCCTTGACAACGATTACCTGCCACTACAGAAAACTTTAGCCATGATCTGCCTCTTCCTTGTCACCGGGTTCGGCCAAATCTTCCACGACACTTGACTTTGTGCTGCTTCCTACCGGATAGCTCGTCTCCGTGCCTGGATGTCTCGGTTCTTTGCCCAACTGCAGTAATCCTCTCCGTCAATCTTCTGTTTAACCTTCAACTTGTCTTTTCTTGCTTCCAGACGAGTGCCACACTCACTGGAGAGATGTTCTTGCTTCTTTACTCTTGACTCCCCTCCTGAAGTTGTTCATAAACTCATATCGCCACTTCTCGCTGAATATCATTTTAACTCAATGGTCGGCAAAAAAACTTTGGGTTGAAGAGCACGTAGGTTAGTCTCCACCATCATAAATTCTATGGTCGACCCTCGATTGCAAAATAATTTAATTTACTTCTCTTCACTCCAACAATATTTACAAACATGAATTTTCACAACGAGACATCGAGCAAACGAATTTGTCCCACAAGCCGACAAAGAGCGTCTCCACCGCTTGTAACGCCTTTTGCGGAAATCTGACTTGGCGGTAAAACGTTCTACAATTTTTATAGTGTGGTTTTGCGCCACTCAATCAGATACAATTTACACAAGAATGGAATGTCTGTCTCTCGTAGTAAACGTGTTGCCTTTTTGGCGTTCGATGGCTGGCCAATGTTTCCAAATTCTCCTTGCTTCTCGAATGTGGTAATTACCCTTAATTGCAGGTAATTAGATAATGACTGTCATATGGTGTTCGAATGGAACGCTGCAGCCAAACCTTAAATTACTTAAACGCACAAATGTAAGATTGTTTGATTTTTCTTGATCGTGTTTTTTTTTTGTCCTGTTAAGATTGGTCCGGTATAAATTCACTGGTTTGGTTTAAAACCGTAATTGTAACTGATAACAGGAATTTATTAAAGAATGTATTATGATTGACGTACAATGGAATCACGCGTACCTATCATTGTAATTTTTGACAATTGCATTTGAAAAGTAATTCACCCATCATGATTTGTTTCGAATGGAATTTTTCAGTTCCCTCATGCTCACAAACGACATTCACATCCGCGTATTAACCTTTATTCAACCAAAAATACTCAGAGAATTTAATCCTTTTTTTTTTGTAGTGATGGCATCATGGTGAGTTGCGACACTCCATGAATAAGAAGCAAGTGACGTTGTTGCGACTGGTAGTCAAACGCACAGATAAGAGATCACGAAGGAACACAAACGAAATGACATCCTGTAATTTGTGGAAATGACAAATGGATTGTGGGATTTCCCTCGTGAACTACCCGAATTCCTTTTCAAGAACCCGTCATCCCAGAAGATTAGGCTTAATGCTTCTTCTTGACTCGTTTCATATTAGGAAGAGAGAAAAAAAAAGCATGATGCATCGCTGAGGAAGATACAAAAAAGATTTGACTTTCGCTTCGTAATGCTAAGTAGCAGGCAATACCGTGCCAAACAAAGTAGACCTAACGCACACTGATTAATTAATCACTTCGAATTTTTCTGACAAGGATATTAAGTTTAGAAATCATTTATCCCAATAATTCAATTTCAGTTGTCATTTGCTGTGTGTACTTTCTGTTGTCTGACAGTCTTCTTTCTCAGTGATGCTTGGGTTTAGTTTGGGTTTACTCTTGGAATAAATTTTACTTAATTAGGATTAGGTGCTTACTAATTTTTACTTATTTGCCAAGCGAGCTTCGTGAGCTGCATAACGAGCTGCAAATAGCGAGCAACATAGCGAGCAACGGATAGCGGAATGGTTAAAGGCTTGGTCTCCAACCCAACGGGACGAGATCGAATGTAGCATCTGATCTACGTACTCATTTAAAAACTCGGTTCCCTTGCACACGTCCATGGTAGTTGCCGGGTAATAGCAGCACACACACGAATTGTAAATGTTATAAATATCTTTCGAATTATTAATAATGCTAAACCTGGCAAATCTTCCTACAAAAGCATTAACCTCACAAGAAATTTTTTAAAACCGTGTATTTGTAATATCTCATAACGACAAATACGACTGTTCGTAGATTTACGAAAACCTCGATGCTGGATGGAATTTTAATGATTATTTAAATTACGATTAAAAAATAATTAATAATTAAAATGTCGCACCTATTAATGAAAACAAAAACATAACATAGCCAAAAATTACCCGAAAAATAATAACACATTTGTTACGTTTCGATGGTTCTTTAGTCTGCGTCAAATATACTTAAAAGTTAAAATTAAAAAGAAAAAATATTCGGCATTACTTCGTTTTAGTAGGTAGGGTGGATGGATAGAAAGAAAGAACATTAGCTTTTCACACACGTCACAACCAGGCTAGACTGTAAATTCGCAGCCGAAATGCGTAACAAAACCGCGGCAACGCAGCACTTTGCTGCAGGGTGGGGGGAAGTAGTTTCAGTAATTTCGAACCCAGCACGTCAAGGACCAGCGAGAAGTGAAGCAAGTTGGTTGTTTACATGAGTGGACTACAGGATGCACCTAAAGACGAAATTTTGGAATGTTTGAAGAGATTCTTTAAACTGATGAATGTTAGGGTGTAAATGATAATTATTTTTTTTATTAATTTATTTGAGCCTAAGTCAGCCGAAGTAATTTAATGCTCGTGTGGCTGAACCGGCTCAATTTTGAACATTACCAGACTTTTAGAGAAGAAGAAATATCCGGTAATTGGGAGGAGCCATCCCGGGGATTTGAACCGGAAAACCTAGGGGCCATCGTCGGGCCGAAAGAAATTCCAGAATTTACCAGAATAGTTCCCAGAGCCGCTGAAGGAACATGATAGCCTCTCACACTACCCTGGCTGGCATTCCTGGCGTGGACTTTGCCAAGATCCCCTTCCCCAGGGGTTCAACCAGATCCGCAAAACCTCTTGCAGCCAGGCTGAGTCTTCTCACCGCTCAGCCACGATGACCACAATGAATGGCGGTTGGTTGAGTGAAATACACAATATCGTTCTCAATTTTTTCTTGTGTGAAAAATGGAACCTCGCACAACATGTTTGTTTCCGCTAGTATGGGTTAGGTTCGTGCCCAGTTTGCTGTAGGCTGTGTTGAATCGAATTTGAGGTAGGGTAGACTACCCCCGGCATTTTCGGGACAAGAAGGGCCCGGTCATGCTTCGTACTCGCATCGATTGTGGCATGTCAAAGAGCCTGGGTTTTCCGCTTAGATCTTTCCAGCTAAATTATCACTCTCGTCGTCTATTCTATGTAGTGGGCCAAATAATTCGGCTTGGGTTCGGCTCACTAAAATAGTATAAAAAAACTAAAAGTTTAAGTAAGGTAGGGTAGAATTTTAATGAGAAGGTCGAGCGAGTTTTACAAGTTCGTCATACGCTGGTGGCATAGAATCGAAACAGCGTGTTTCACTTCTTGCTGTTCACGTACGCCTTGAGATACTAAGAACTCAACCATGAAATTATAAGTCTTGGTTAGTCTCGTAATAGATCTACGTAAATTCTGTTTTTAAAGTGCTTCCATACCTTCTCGTTCGAACTACTAATCCCGTAAAGGAAGCCGTCAAAAGAGCCATGTGAGCACAATGTTTGGGTGGTCCTGTTGCTTATTTTTTCTTCGTCTCGCCCTCCATCCCTGCTCCACATGCCACCATAATCAGAAACACGTACACAGCAATAAAAATATGAATTTCGAATGTTGAAACACTTGGTTTTTAAGTTATAGTTAAAGTTTACAGCGTTGCCCGAAAATGTTTTTTTTTTTACGATGGGTAAAATAGAAAGGGAAAAAAAATAAGGCATGCCATACGTTGTGCTTTCTTTTTATTGTTTTCCGACGTGTGATTACAACTATTTAGTGTATTTATGCTAACTAGCTGTCCCCTTGGCGTAACATACGCCGGTCTAGCCAGCTCCCGCATACCTGAGCGAAATACTGTAGTGGGCAGTATGGAATAAAAAGGTCGCCGACTGCCCCCTGCCTCCTCCGTACTCCCCTGTGGCCTACCCACTTACATTCTGCCATAGCTGGTCAGATTTCCCCCATCCCCCCCCCCCCTCGGTAACCCCTTTCCCCGTCCCGCACCGCCTGCCTCCCCCCCCCCCCCGGACGCGGATTCCCCTATTGTG
>JAHWFP010214423.1:0-10071 GCA_023313725.1 Lithobius niger | reverse complement strand
CCCAACGCACGCACCTACTCTGTTAAACAAATAGGCATGCAAATGTGTTAAGCGTTTTTTTTAGCCTCTTGGAGGTGACCAACTCATTCATAATCGTGAAGCAAAATCATTCATTTTGGAGTGTCTGAGGTTTGGGGTGTGCCACCCATGATCGAGGCACACCTCTACAAACCTACCTTGCTGGCCACCCGGACCCTACCTGTAGTTTGGTTGTATGCACGCCCGCCAGGGGCCATGTATGCGGGATATTTCGAGCGAGAATGGGAGTTCAAGCTCAAAGTTGCCGAAATTTACCACTGCCGTAAAAAAAAATAAAGAAAGCTTATGCCCTTCGCCAGGCGGCGCTACACGGTTTTAATAAATATATGTATAAGGGCATACTCCTAAGCAAGTGGGCTGCCCTTGATGATACTTCTAAACTGTCTCCCTCATTACTACCCATGAGGGACCCTAGAATATAGACGTAGTATTCTACTAATGGCGACGAGATTTGGTCTTTAACCATTATGGTTAAAGCTAATTTCATTTCACTTTTCTACAAGTAATAACCTGGGAACCGGCGAGAGACCCGATTACACTGTGGGACTTGCCGGAGGTTTAACAGAATAAATGTAAAAATTGGTATTTCTTGTATGCTGGCAAGTTGAAGGAAGGTTTGGCATCGTTGTTTTTTCGGCAGGAAGGCTTCTAACGACGGACATTTTCTTCTAGCTTGTGTAAAGCTAAGGTATTTGGTGCTCCAGGGTGGTCGTAGATGACAGTTTTCCCACCTTGGGGCTTGAAAAGTGATTTGTAATCTTGTAATATTTTCCGCAAGCTGTCTGACATACCAGGTTGGGGGCTGTGTGTGTTATGCGGGATATTTCGAGGGAGAATGGGAGTTAAAGATGAAAGTTAGCGAAATTTACCACTGCTGTAAAAAAAAAATAAAGAAGGCTTATGTCAAATGAGCAGGTAATTCTTTATTTTAAAGTGTCGGCGCCGCATTAAGAGTGTGAGTAAGCTGTTGAGTAAAACAGGCTACGAATGCAGTGAAGGAAGCTTAAGCAGGTAACTGGAAATTTAGGGAAAGTAAAATGTTTTCTAGAGTTAAATAAACATTGTAATGTTAAATTAACAGCTTAACCAGTGAAAGGCTGAGTGACTTGGAGCAGTAGGTGTGTTCAATAAATAATTAAATTAAAACTGGCAAGTTTTAGTCAAGAAGTAATTTAATTGAGCCAAAATTTCTAAAAGTTATGGTGCAACCCTATAAGTCCGGTACAAAGTAAAAGAATTGTTCAGTTTTAAAGCAATTCAGAGTTGTAGAACTAAATTACTTGAGCAAACAAGTATTTTGTTTAAACAGTACAAACGCAATTGTGTAAACCAAATGAATTTGTGCCTGTAAAAATGTAACGCCATCAAGTGCTACAGACTTAATTGGCTAGGTGATCTGAATTAAGCGTTGAGATTAACTAGTTGTGAGAGCTCTAGACTTATACGAGTGGTCAAAGTGTGATGAATGTCTTGTTTTAAGCTTGTCTGAACTTTAATTAGTGGAAACACGAATATTTTAGAACCCCTATATATGTGAGGTTAGGCGATACCGCTAACTGGGACTGGGTGGCATAATAAGTTAAAGCTAAAAGCTTGTTTATTATTTCTGTTATCGCCAGCAGACTGTATTACGTTCTTGTTGAGCATAGAATTGCAGTGATGTATAGGTTTAAACAAACTGTAAGTAAAACAAGTAAATTTGAAGGTAAAAATTGTAATTTCTATTACAACAATTTAAATTACAGTACATGCCATTTTGTGCGTCCATTGCAAATTGTGATTTTTTTTCTGAGCAATCGATGTGCAATTTTCAGTGATAAACTAGTAATTTACAGTGCTTTGTAGCTACTTGTATGGATTTTGCAAGCAGGTTTACTCAAAATTAAAAACTGTTAACTGTGTGATTAAATTAATTAGTTTAACAGGGTAATTAATTTCATTTTTTCTGAGATTAAATAATTTTTCGTTGAAATCGTGTAAGTGATAGTGAAGAGGATATTGATTTCAAATGTAATTCACATAGGAAAACAGCGAATGATTTAAAAACAGTTTTGTCAAGACTCGCAAAATAGAGGATCCAGGAATTTCCAAAAACAAGTGATTTTGAGGAAGCATTCGACACAGTCATAGCCTGTAACTCCTCTTACTGAAAATTCGGGAAATTCCCCTGCGAATCCTTTCCCCTTTTCCCCCCCCCCCCCCCCCTCCTCCAATTGGTGCCACTTTAGGGCACAAGTGGTTGAAAGAGTTCGACCCGCAGGTCAAACCATGGAACATTTATTTCGAGTTGAATTAGTTTTGCAACGTATGATGTCCCCTTGGACAAACAAGCGGGCATAGCCTATAACAGAAAAGGTGCTAAAACCTATGCCTTATTGAAAAAATCTTTGTGCACCGATGTACCTATTTCTAAGTCTCTTGCTGATATTAATAAGCTCCTGTCAGCCATTTGTGTCCCAAGCCAAATTACTTGTGTGAAAGGGTTATATACCAAAAACGCGACCAATTGAGCGCCGAATCAATTGCGAGCTACGTAACCAAGCTGAGAAAAACTAAGTTTGCTGTGTAACTACAACATTGCTGAGGGCACTAATTTAAACATTATGCTACGTGACCGTTTCGTGGACGATATAAAATCGGCTGAAATATGGAAACAGCTTATCTCAGGACCCTATAGCAAAGTTACGTTTGGCAGCGCTGTTAGTGCGGACGCCCTAGCACAAGAATTAGCTGCGAAAACGGTTTCGCTTTTTTAGGACACTACTGCACACAAAATCACACAAAGTAAGTATAAATTTAATTTAAAAAGGCCAGAGAGAAATTTTTGCTCAAACGGGTACCCAAGTCACGTCAAGGCTTCCGCAAATATTTAAAGCACACTTGCTCGAAATGCAAAAAAAATAGGATACCTGTCCACGTGTACATTGTAAAACGTGAAAAAGGAGCTGATTAACAGGGCTAAGCAAACCTTTTCTAAAAAGGGACGTAAGAGCAGTAACAAAGGTTGTAAATATACCAAAAAAGCCGCATGGTGGAGGAATCTGACAATCCTGATTCCGAAACCGTATCTAATAGTGATTTTGAGCAAAGCCCTGAGGGTGATGAAGTAAACACAGTGACAGCAATTACTTCTGTCCAAACATCTAGCGTAAATGCAATCAACTAGACATTAAGTCCACTGATTAATGGCCACAAACTGACTTTGGCAGTAGATTGGCTCAGATTTAACACTTCAGCCTGTCAAGTGATATCGCAAATATTTTGGCGATGTTCCTCTAAACCTTACCACTGTGATACTTCGTTCCTGAAGTCAACGGATTATAAAACCAGTAGGTAAAACCCATTTAAATGTGACCCGTGATGAAAAGACTGAAGTGCTTCCAGCTATCATTTACCCAAGTAATTTTACACATCTTATGGGGAAAGAATGTCTGGAAGCATTCGATCTGTGCAGCAAGCAATTTTATTGCTAGAATTGAGTTAAATTAGTTGAAGAAAGTGTCACAACTGTTCCAGTAAATTTAATTTCTGAAAGTGAAGTCTTTCAGACTGATCTTTTTCATCTGGGTTTAGGCACTTTCAAGGATTTTAAAGCTCATATTAACCTAAAGCCTAATGCAGTTCCAAATATTGTAAGGCTCGTCCTGTACCTCTCAAGACCGAAACTGATAGGTTAATACGAGAAGGTATTCTTAAACCAGTGGATTGTTTCTCATGGGCAACGCCCACTGTTTTAGTTTTTATACCTGATGGTAATGTTTGAATAGTCGGTGACTATTCTGGCACTGTAAACCCACAGTTAGAAATTGAATACCATCTAGTACCCAGAGCTGAGGATTTATTCAGCAAGTTAGCAAGCCGTGACACTTTTTCTATAATTGATCTTAGCGACACTTTCCTGCAGATCGAACTTGATGAGGAGTCCAAAGCCCCTGTTACCCTCAACACTAGAAAAGGGCTATTTCAGTGGCAAATACTGTCATTTGACCTAGCGAGATAGCACAGGCATTTTTCAAGAGCAAAGTGTCACTTAAGCATATTCCACTTGCTAATCATTTTGTGACGATACTCTTGCTGCAGGAAAAGGCCAAGGGCATGACGAAACTCTTTTTGGGGTTTTGGAAGATCTGCAGGGCAGCGGTGTTAAGGTTAAGAAAACAAAATGCAAGTTAAACCAGTCTAACATTAAATACTTGGGTTTCCAACTTGATAAATTCGGGATTTCATACCAGGCTGAAGTGCTTAACACAATTAAGTTAGCTCCCGAGCCGACCAACAGCCAGGAACTGAAATCGTGTTTAGGTTTCATCAATCAATATTCCAAATTTGTGTCACACTTAGCTACAATTTTAGCACCGCTAAACTGACTTTTGTCACCAAAAGTTAAGATGGGAGTGGAATGCTTATTGTTCCAAGGCAGTTGCTGAAGCTAGGGAGACCTTTCTTGAAGCAAACGTGCTAGTTCACTATGACATGTCTTTGCCGTTTAAATTAGTTTGTGATGCATTGCTGGTGGGTATCGGCGCTTGTTTGATGCATACACTAAAAAACGGTGACGATAGGCCTACAACATTGAAGGCGGAAATTGGCTATCTCAAGTTTGACCGAGAAGCACTCCCCATCGTGTTTAGGGTGAAAAGTTTCCATCAATACTAGTATGGAAGGCAATTTATTCTTCAAACTGGTCAGAAAGCTTTGCTGTAGATATCTGGGAGTAAAATTTCCATTCTTGCTATGTTGGCCGCCAGAATTCAAAGGTGGACGTTACACCTAAATGGTTACGATTTTGAACTTCAATACATCCCAGGCAAGAATAATTTAACGGCTGTTGAACCATCATGCAGGTCTAGTCATGTGCGAAAGGCACTGCCTCGGTTGAATTTGTAGTGGGTGGGGACAGAAAAGGTGTGCTCGCTTGGGCAGTCATTTTTTTTTCTAATTGTACAGTGGGATTATTTTTCTTTGTCTTTTTTTCACGTCAAACTGTGTGCAATGTTTGGATTTGAAATTTAGAATTTACAAATGTAGGATTTTTTGAATTTGGTAAATTTTTGAAACCAAGTTTGTAGGTAATTTGTAAATATTGTATATAGAAATGTTAAATAGACCAGCTAGTTCTGGATGAACAAGGAAAAATTAGGTTCTAACAATTGTTGTTTAAAGAGGAACAATGAATTAGTTGAAGTATTGTACTAAAATTTTAGGAGTGATGTTGTAAATTATTCGTGGGGGGGGGGGGGGAGAGAGTAGTGGCGCATTAATTTTGTTGTGAACTCCTCCAGAATTTGTTGTTCAGTGCCCTCATAATTTATTGGGGGTGGCTGGAGTGTCTGATGTTTGCTGTGTGGCCATCCTTGAGGGAAGCACACCTCTACAAACCTATCTTCTGGCCAGCAAAGGCCCTTCCTGTATTTAGATGGTGTGCACACCCACCAGGGGGTGCACAGTCACGGTTATAATAAATATATATAAGAGCCGACCTACCCCTAAGCAGCTGATGCTGCTCTTGATGAAACTGCTAATCTGTTTCCCTCATTACTACCAAGGCTGTACCCTAGAATAGACCTAACATTTTACATTTCATGTTATCCTTAACAACAAAAAATGGCATATTGGAGTTAGAATTGTTGGAATTATTTACACGGCCAGGGCGTGTATTTAGAGATATGCGCATGAGAATTTCACAAAATTGGACAGGAGGAGGCTGGGGAGGCTTGGGAAGCAGCGGAGCGGCTAACAATATCAAAATATTACAATGCTGCAGCTTGTAACAATGGGGTAACAATAGGCGAAGCGCACAAAATCGGATTAAGCTCACTTTTTACGTTTACTTTTATTTTATACATGAGTTCTAGTGATTAAGCTCACTAGAACAAGATGTAACAATGGTTGGGTGCCGGGAATGTTACATTGTCCCCAATTAATAATGCTGAACATTGTCACTGTTTAAGTTAGCTAGCTCATTGTGAAGAACCAAAATTAATTGGTCTTGATTTTTCCTTAAATCTTCAAGTTTTAAACGGTAGGGTGCGAATTCTTGAATTTTGAGGCCTACTCAAAATTGGGCGGCCGACATGACTGAGTGACTTGTTTACTTTTTCAATGCGGGCTTAGGGAAGCCAGTTGAATTCTTTCCGCGATTGTTTGCCATGATATATACTGCAACAATCCAGAATCAACTACTCATCGAGATGACGCATGCTAAATCTAGACACACGCTAATGTATTGTCATCAAATAATAATCATGGGACAAACCTTGGGCAGAACCTGAACAGAAAAATGCATTTCTAATGTTTCGTTTTTTCGAAAACAAAAATCGGTGGACAGTGGACACATGATAGACCAGACCATAGCAATTACAATTAAAAGGAAGCGAACAAATCCAACAAATTAACTGAGCAAAAAAAGGCTTCGCCGTTTAGAAGAAAAACATCAGAGCTCGTATCCCCATACTCACAGCCGTGAAGGTACATGAATAAAAACGGATTAGAGTTCACTCGAACGCAACGACCTATAATTTAAACTCCAATTCTCAAAACGTAAACCCACGAACACACCCAAAACAGACGCCATAACAGCAAAACGCTACAAAATTGAAAGATAAAAATGCATACACGAAATGAACATGTAATTACTCAAACGTATTAGAAATAACCACCTCAAACGAACTTCAAACACAAACACAGGCAAAAAACTGTCTTAACTAGGAGCCTGTTAGTTTCACAAATTATAAATACTCTCAAATTACGCATATACCCACTCACACGAATCAGACCTAATATATGAAACAACAAACGCAGACAAATATTAAAAAGTCTGTATAATACACAAATTATGCATGATCGCCCAAACACGGAAACATTAAACTTTTCAAACAGTTACTGGGCTTTCTTTCTAACATACCCATTGATCAAAAACAGTCCTTGTTCCCTGGTATTGGAGTTCAAATTATAGTTCGTTACGTACGAGTGAACGCTAATCCGTTGTTATTCGTGTACCTTAACGTCTGTGAGTATGGGGATACGAGCTATGTTGTTTTTTTCCAGGGATATACTTCCCAGCGCCATTTTTCTCGATCCACCACATCAAGTACGGCCCCAAAGGTCTATTTACTTACCGTTAGCCTTTCCCTTGCTAAAAACCGTTTTAAAATGTGGCGTCTAGGAGAATTTCTGTTGAATATTGTTAACTATATTTAAGAACGATCCGTAACTATATGATGCATTACGCGCGTGCAATAATCATGACGTTTCATCTCTGCGTGTACATCTACTAATTTTCTAATAATTACCATGAGATCTAAAATCTTATAGACTAATGCGGTAAAAATTAAAATTAATTATTCCAAAAGATCGCTGAAGCAAAATTATAAGACACTAGCCTAGAAAATTATAAATTGTGATTTTAAAATACGTGAATCATTCCGGTTTGTGACGACACAATCGTTGACTTGATTCTGTCTCGTGTACTATTCCCAAAGCCAACCGAGACAGCAGCTATACGAGGAACGCAGCTACCACCCCAGCCGACCTTGGCGCTGTAATTGCTCGGATGACGATCTGCGCGAAGTTGTAATTTGGTACGCGGAATGTTACAAGGCAGGCCGGATGACCCTTTAATCATTTTTGTTCCTTTACCGAGTACCAATGGTCGCACACACAATGATTGTTGCTGCTTGCTAGTTTTGAAACCTGATCCCAGCAGCGCACAATTATTTTTTTTAGCTCAGCTCAGCTCTGACAGACCGCATCTACGAAATATATAAGCCATTCTATCGTTTCAAATTGCAAACTTCCAGGCCACCCAGACATTACATGTGTGTATTAACTACAAGAAAAAAACTTATCATGTCGAAGATAAGTCCCAATGCGGTCGCTTTCTTTGCAAATCATGGAAAATGTAAAGGGAAGGTGTAGAGATACAAAACAACGAAAGGGGGTGAGTGCCGATTGAGTGATCGAAGCGAACGAAAATCAGCGTTAGTTAGCCAGTGTGTGCAAAAAAATGGGATTGAAGAAACTTATGTATGTGAAGCATGGACAGACAATAAACCAAACCATGTCAATTTGGCTGATATAACAGCTAATAATTGGACAATGGAAAATATAAAAATTATCAATCTGAAAATGTGTAGAGATACAACTCCTCACAAAAAAAAAGATCGAGATAAAGATAAGACGGTCTGACCTTTTGTACGTTCAGTCCTATGAAAATTGTAATATCCACCCAAAACCACAACTGGTAAAAGAAAAGCCACCAAGTTTCCAGAAGGGTCGGCCTTCAATTTGAGGGTAGTGATATCATTCAACCAGGAAAAGCCGCCAATGTTAATCATTTTAGCCAACTTAATCGCACCCAATACTACTTTGGACGTTAAATAGAAACTTGAAGATTGCAACAGCGAGTAGCAATGCTCTAGTTTTTATATAACTTTCGAACTAGTCGGTACGATTAACTTGGCTAATAGATTAACCTTGACGGCCTTTCCATGGTTGAGTGATATCACTGTCTTCAAAAGCCGACCATTTTTTTGGAAATTTGGCAGCTTCTCTTATTGATTTTAATTTGATTTTGGGTGAATTATCCTCAAGTTCCTAATGATCTTACTTATGTGAAGGTAGTATCCGTCACAATTGCAGGTTAAAGATGTTAAACCAAGTTTTCGTTTTAGGCGTAATTGTCAGCTTTTAGAACTAATTTTTACCTGTCGTTTTAATTTCTTAAGTAGCAGCTAAACGGAAATTGGGTTCGAGGGTAGGCTTATTCATTTATGCAACACGGTGCGGTCACTTGACGTTGCTGTGGCAACGTGATTTTTAAAAGGTATAATTTTCAGCTTTTAGGCCTAACGTTTTGTACCTGCGGTTTCAATTTCGTAACGAGAGTTTGGTTCGAGAGTAGGCCTATTCATCCATGAAACACGTCGTCCAGACTGTTTTAAACATTGTAAACTAATGTGTGTCGTTAACGAAATTCTCTCGTTTTTAAGGCTGCGTGTCTTCCTGTAGTGTTTAAATACGACATTAAAATGTCATTGTTTCATTGAGTTTCGTCGAGAAAGCCTATTATAGTGTGCGCGGCCTATCTTGAGTTTTCCGCAGAACGAACACAGATAACCGATTGTACGTTTTCAGTAGCAGAGTGCCTTGTTGATATCCAAGATGGTTACAAAAACAATGGCGGCCATAGATAAAAGTCGCCCCCTCCAGGAAGACGTAGCCACTCACAAAATACTTGCAGGACTCAAGATACGCCACGCACACGATAGCTATAAGGAAGCAAAGATGTTTTAATTTGCCGTGTTTTTTATCTAATTTTTGGACGTTGAATCTAATGGCGAAAACCGTTTGGCTCTATCTGGTACCGTTATGAAGTTGGAAAAAAACGATGGACAGACGGACAAGTTATTGCTGTAGTCTTCCCGGCCCTTTCGGCTGTACGGAAGACTAAAAAAAAAAGAGAAGATCACTTAGAAACCTGAGAAGGCCAAGACGACTTGTAAGCATTTCTTTCGTAATAAATGTCTACTCAGAAGATGTCCCGTCAACTTTGATGAAATTCTTATTTTCAGACTTACAAACACGTCATACAAAGCAGCCACATGGGATGGTAATTAGGCAAGAATATCATCTTAATTGATTCGTAGAAACTAGGTCAAGAAACGGGGTTCAGACTAAACTCGCGTTCCAAGCATCCCCAGACGTAAAAAAAAGAACGCCCGAAAGTGTGCCAAGTTACACGTAAAAGTCGTTTCAGTCCCCCGCAATAGACAAAAAATAAATAAAAAGAGAGAAAGAGAGAGAAGAAAAAATAAAAATGAAAGTAACACTGGTGACGCACGGACGAATGGATTACAATGCCTTTTTTGCGCTAAGATCTCTTTGAGTCAAAAAAAAAAAAAAAGCCGGGACGAGACGAAGCAGCAAGACGACGTCTTTTTATAAATTCTTGAGTCAGTTAAAGCGTAAGGAAAGAGACGCGAAAGTTCTTCCCGTCAATTAAAGTTGCATACCTTCCAAACGCAGAAATAG
>JAHWFP010214422.1:0-10729 GCA_023313725.1 Lithobius niger | reverse complement strand
TGGGGATCCAATGCTGGTTCAATTTCTACAGCTAGGAAAGATTGGTGAACCAAAATGCATGCCTTCAGTTTGATCAACAAGAATTTTTCGGGTATCAATTTTTTATAGGCGCCTTGAAGGATTTCGCGGAAGTTTCATAGCTAGTTTGATTTCTACTACTAACAATGACTTGTGTACCAAATATCATTCTTTTAGCACTATCTGCAAGAATTTTTTGGTCAGGTCTCAAGGAAGGGCACAGGAGGGGGAGACAGTTGTGGTGCTTCGTAGATTATCTCGAGGGGGTTCCATAGCTAGTTCAATTTGTACTACTATGAATGACTTGTGTACAAAATTTCATGTTTTTAGTAGTTCTGCAATTTGTGGCTGAAACCGCAGGGATGAGGGAGTAGTGCTTTGGGGGAACCTTGGGGATATTTTATGGGGTGTTCCATGACTGGTTCGAGGTGTACTGCTAAGAATGACTTGTGTGCCACAATTCAAGCGTTTAGCCCGATCTGCTATAGTCCGTTGTCTTGCATCAGAAAAGGAGCACAGTGGAGTGCTAGGGAAGCCTTTAGGATATTTCGTGGGAATTCCATGGTTGGTTTGATTTGTAATGCTAAGTATGACTTGTGTACCCAATTTCAAGCTTTTAGCTTGATTTGCAACAATTTTTGGGTCAAACCTCAGTGAGCAGACAAAGGGGGGTGCTGGGGGCCCTTTGGGGGTATTTTATGGGGTTTCCATGGCTGATTCGATTTATACTGCTAAGAATGACTTGTGTACCAAATTCCATATTTTTAGCTTGATCTGTAAATATTTGTTGCCGAAGTACCTGGAAGGGGATGCAGGGGGTGCTGGGGAGGAGGGGGCGCCGAAGGCACTAGGGATATTTCATGGGGGTCCATGGTTGATTCGATTTTAACTGTTATAAATATTTGTGTACCAAATTTCATGTTTTTAGCTCAATTTGCAAAAATTTGTTACTTTCTTAATGATTTCTGCCCAGTGCTCTGCAATAACAATTACTGTGCAAACGAGAGTACTACAGTCACATCAAAATCATGTTCAAAAGACCTTGGTCGGAGGTAATACCTACATGTTAAGCTATTCAAATTGAAACCGGTTTATTGGTTCGATCTCTGGGTGAGAGCAAAAGTTCTAGCCCACTTGGCTTCCCGTGTCAAGAATATTGTGGTTACATTAAAATAGACTGCAAAAGACCCTTGGCCTTATTCATACCTACGTTTTAAGCTATAGAACTTGAAAATCGGTTCAGTGGTTCGGTCTCCAGGTGACTGTAAAGAGTCCCAACAACAACTTTAATGATTTCTGCCCAGTGCCCTGCAATATTAATTGCTCTGCCGACGAGAATTCTGCAGTCACATCAAAATCGTGTTCAAAATCGTGGTCGGTGTTAATACCTACATTTTAAGCTATACAAATTGAAAATCGGTTCACTGGTTCGATCTCTAGGAGAGAGCAAAGGTTCTAGTCCATTTGGCTTTCCGTGTCAATAATATTGTAGTTACATTAAAATAGCCTACTAAAGATCCTAGGCCTTGTTCATACCTACGTTTGAAGGTATAGAACTTGAAAATCGGTTCAGTGGTACGATCTCCAGGTGACTGCAAAGAGTCCGAACAAGAACATTAATGATTTCTGCTCGGTGCTCGACAATAATAATCGCTCTGCCGAAGAGAATATTGCAGTCATATTAAAATCGTGTTCAAAATCGTGGTCGGTGTTAATACTTACATTTTAAGCTATACAAATTGAAAATCGGTTCTTTGGTATATCTCTAGGTAAGATCAAAGGTTCTAGACCATTTGGCTTTCCATGGCAATAATAATGTAGTTACATTAAAATAGCCTACGAAAGTGTCAGAGAAATGTTGACAAACAATACTACTGCTTTAAGTAAACAACAATAGGTAAGGCAATGATATTTATTAGATTACTGATGGTGAAATCACGCATATACAGGGTGTTCGGAAATTGGTGTCAAATATTTTGAGGGTCCGCTGTGTGATCAAAGATAAGAAGAAAAAGTCATATAAACATGGGTCCGGAAATGCACCAGTCTTTAGTTACAGCCCCCCCAGGTTTGGGGTAAACAGTTCTTAAATACCTCGTAATGATTCACCGTTTCCATTCCAAACTCAGGATATGTGCCATATCATACCTGGTATTTCAGTACTTCATAATACAGTATTGGGTCGCACAACTTATCAGAGGGGAGAGGTAATTTTCTTATGGGGGGGGGGATCAAACGTGGGGGAAGAGAGGAGTAACTGCTTTGGTCTTATACTTTAATGAAACAAATTGTACATACCAGAAAAAACACATCGTATCACATTACTGTGTGATTGAAAACAATCGAGAAATGAAACATCATTAAGTAAACAGAAGATGGCTACTCAAAGTTTTACTGAGTATCATTGCATTTGCGGCTCTGCTGCAATTAACTGCAATACGCATCCGCAAAAGACCTCCTCTCCAGAACATTCTGTGACAAGCAACTCAAAAAGATAAATACGACGGAAAACAAACTAAACGTAAGCGTTTTATCATAGTAGGTGATCAAAATGACCCCCCTCTGCCTCGATGCAGTTCCGAAGCCGCTGCACCATGGACCGACGAACCCGTTCAAAGATTCCAGGGGTTGTGCGAATCTGGTTGTATCCATCCACAATCCTTTGGCGAAGTACATCAGCATTTGGAATTGGTGTACTGTACACGAGTGACTTTAAGTGTCCCCAAAGATAAAAGTCTAATGGGTTTAAGTCCGGAGATCTAGCAGGCCATGCTATTGGGCCTGCACGTCCAATCCATCTGTCAGGAAAGCTTCCATCAAGGTAATGTCGGGCCAAAAGGCTGAAGTGAGCAGGTGCACCATCGTGCATAAGCCACATTCGTGTCCTGACTGCCAGGGGAACGTCTTCCAGTAGTTGGGGCAAGTCATACTGGACGAAATGGAGGTAGGTTTCTCCATTTAGGCGTCGAGGTAGAAAAAAAGGCTCTACCAAATGATCACCAACAATTCCAGCCCAAACGTTTAGACTAAATTGTTGTTGATGTCTAGATTGTTGTACCTCGTGCGGATTTGCATGGTCCCAAAGATGGTTGTGATAGTTGAATATGCCATCACGTGTGAAGCCAGCCTCATCTGTAAACAGGATAGACGGCAGGAAATGAGCGTCTGCTCCACATTCATGATTCAGTCGCACACAGAACGCTCGTCGTGGTGGAAGGTCGGCCTCGCCAAGACCTTGGACACGTTGCAAATGGTAGGGGTATAGCAGGTTATGATGCAAAATGTCCCAAATCGTCGAATTACTGACACCCTCTCTGCGTGCAATGCGTCGTGTGCTATCCGATGGATTTTCTGCTATGTGCTGGAGAACTCTGTCTTCCAAGCCAACAGTTCGCACAGTTCTGGGTCTTCCAGCATCCGATGTCCGTCTCCCAAATGAGCCTGTTTCCCGTAAGCGCTGGTGGATACGACTGAACGTTCTAGCACATGGCAAATTCCTGTCTGGATACCTTTGAGCGTAGAGACGTCGTGCTTCCAATGCATTTCCATCTGCAAGACCATACATGTAGTGCATGTCTACCAGTTCGATGTCTGGATACTCCATACTTAGGGAAGAGAACTACCGAACAGTAAACGTGAACAAAGGATCACAATGTCACCTTTAGATTTAAGTCATCAAGTGATTTAACAAACCCCTGTATTAACAAGAAGTCGTCTGTCAACCCCGAAATGTGGACTCTCCAAATGGTGTTCAAGGTCACCTTGTACAGATATGCGAATGTTCAATTTGAATTTGTGATTACAGTACTTTTTCGCATCACAAACGTTGTTGTTTTGTCAATAAATGTTATTACATTCTGGAAGGGAGATCGTAACAGGGGGATAGCAACTAATGAATGGCAGAGCTTGCCCGCTGTAATGTAACTTTTAAGACTTCTAAGTTATTGTTTTTTAGAAGTTGGGTTTTCAAGGATTTTTGTCTTTAACACTTAAAACTACAAAGAATCTGAGGTGGAGATTTACCTCCAAATCAAAACCAAGTTTATGCGATGATTTTTGTGGAAGCTGGAGCGTTAGACAAAGGCAACAAACAAACAAACAAATAAGCAACCAAATTCAAATGTGTGGGTTGAGTACAGTAATGTTGTTCTCGCCGCTTCGGCCAATGAAACAAGTGATCATCCGAATTCTAATGATTCCCCCACTTTTACGTTTTAGGCTTCTTTGCTTGAAGAGTAGAAAACAAACACATTAAATCCCTCACTTTTAATGGCGAGGATACCCGATTGATAATGTTTGGTGCTCTCCACAGAGATGTACGTACAGTAGTTGTTCTTATTTTTGGAGGGGGGGGGCACAAACTTGGAAAACGATGTAACCTACTTGGTCTTTACACGTAATGAAAGAAAGTACAGTACTACTTTCGATTGTTTTCAATCACACGATGTGTTTTTTCTACAATTTGTTTCATTAAAGTACAAGACCAAAGCAGTTACTCCTCTCTTCCTCCACGTTAGATCCCCCCCCCCCCATAAGAAAATTACCACTCCCTCTGATAAGTTGTGCGACCCAATACTGTATTATGAAGTACTGAAATACCAGGTATGATATGGCAAATATCCTGAGTTTGGAATGGAAACGGTGAATCATTACGAGGTATTTAAGAACTGTTTACCCCAAACCTGGGGGGGGGGGGGGCTGTAACTAAAGACTGGTGCATTTCCGGACCCATGTTTATAGGACTTTTTCTTCTTATCTTTGATCACACAGCGGACCCTCAAAATATTTGACACCAATTTCCGAACACCCTGTATTATACGTTGCCAAGTTACCAAAACAATGTATTGCATTGTTGTTCTTTACTTTATATCCTTTTTACAAGCAGCCTTTACATGCTTTTGCCGAACATGCCTTTTTATGTCTTCCTTCTTCATTCATCAAGAATTCCATGAACCTCCGGGACAAGATGGTAGCTACAGCTATGGTTTTTTATGAATACGGACCAGGACATGGCCTCTTAGTGATGCAACCCTTGAAACCCCAGTGATACAACTCCAATCGTCCATCATCAATTAGCGAGTGAGTCCTCCAGCCAAATTCATGTAAGGACTTTAGAAAGTGATTAGTAGCCAACATTTATTTACATCAATTATGCTTTCCCATACGAAAATGTTTAAAGGGATTGAGATTCTCACCCAGATTCTCACCATTTGGGCCCTACGAGTAAAAGATTATTTGCAGAAAAAGGGACAGTTTGCTATTTCAATTACCGGAAATCGTCCTGCAGTTGATGCAACAGTTGAAATTAGGAATGCCTGGGATACTGCCAACCAATACTGCTTATCTTTTCTGCGTTCGTGTATGGATGACAATCATCTGTTACTTTCTGCTCATGACGTAGCAAAAGTTTTGTGGACTGCACTTCAAACACGTTATGGTCGTACTCAAGGAGCTGCCAACCTACGCAAGCAAGACCAAACATATGACCAGATTTCAAAGATTAAGCTCATGCACAACGAAAGTATCAGTGACTATTTCTTGCAACTACGTTTGTTAGCAACCCGAGTGTGCTCAGCTAGGTAACCCAGTGGCAGAACATCAACTCGTTTATTTTGCTTTGCTAGGTATTGATCGGACTAATCTTCCGTCCACAATCTTCGTATGGACTATACCAATACACTGAATCAAGTTGAAGACAAATTAAAGGAATTTGGTGAATGCTGATCCACAGCGGGTACTGCCCATGCAGATGTTTTCACACTTAACATGCCGTCCTTTGCCAATTCAAGATCAGAACATAGACACGGAAGAATGAGACACCGTCAAGAACAAAACCCCCAAACTGTTCCAGCCTCCAGGCCATCGGTGGAACAAGACAAAGTATTGATTTGTGGATATTGTTCCAAAAGAGGACACGATCTGCAAAATTGTTGAAACGTCTAAAAGATCAAGGTCTACCTCTGCCACCTGCAGCTACTAAGCGCAATTTCAAAGGCGGACGAGGGCGTGGGCAACATGTGCGATATTTAGTGCCCATTGATAACACCAATGACTGTCATCTTAACGATGCGTTTGAAAATATTCCGGATCAGACAGGTACAAGACCCAAATACGTTTCTCCATTGACCCTTCCAGTTTGCGGCCAGTCAGATTACATCGTCGTGTCGACAATTCTAAATCTTTAACATGGAATGGTGATTCGGGTGCCGGGTGTCACCTCACATGCCATTTGGAGTGGTTGTATAATCAGAAACCAGTTGATATACCAATTGCTTTGGCAGGCAAAGGTGCGATTATCAGAGCTAGTTTCCAGGGCAACATTTTGATTGAAACGCCGTATACAACAATCACGATAACTGACGTTCTCTACTCACCTGCTGTGATAGATAACCTACTATCCATAATTCTATTAGATGAAAAAGAAATAAAGTATTATGGTGGTGATGGACGGATTACCTCTTACAGTCAAGATGGGAACCGTACATTGTTTCGAGCTGTTGCTGAAGATTGCTATTACGTTTTAGAAGGTACGACAATCCCAGCGACTAATATTCCAACAGATTCACCCATACCACATTGCCTCTCTGCACATATAAGTTGGGATAGATGGCATGAACGTTTGGGTCATTTGTCACAAAAGAAAATGGAACTCATTGTACAGAATCAATTGCTGTGTGATGTCCAATTACGTCCTGGAGTAATAAAGGATTGTGATGCATGTATTCGTGGTAAAATGAAAGCACTAAGTTTTCCTGGTCGACATGAGATCTGCACAACCCAGACACTCCAAAAAGTTCATACAGATATTGCAGGGGCTTTTGCAACACCATCTCCTACCCACGGAAAATATCTGTACCTTCTAGTTGATGATTACAGCAGGAGATATTTTGCATACTTCTTTACTTCCAAAGACAAGGCTTACGAAGCCTTGCGTCACTTTGTGAATCTACGACAAAGCAAAACTGGACATAAAGTGGGAACACTGCTCAGTGATAACGCTAAAGAGCTGTGCTCCCGAGCAATGGAAGAGTTTTGTACTACACAGGGAATTCGACACGTGCGTTCAGCAGTTCGAACACCAAGTCAAAATGGAGTGACGGAGAGAAGCATTGGAGTTATACTGCAACAAGCGAGATGTTTACTAAGTTCTGCACACTTGCGCAGTATTTTCTGGCCACATGCGATACAGTTAGCCTGCTACATGCACAACGTAACTCCCACAAGTCCTTTAGGTCCCCACATAACACCTATGATAAGGTAGGCTCCAGGACGTCCTAAACCAAGTGGTCGTCACCATCGCACTTTTGGTTGTCTTGCATACTACCTTCAACCTCCATATAATAGAAGCAAGTTAAGCCCTCGAGGGACACCTGCTATTTTTCCTGGTTATGGGACCAATCGTTCAGGTTACTTGATCTATAGTCCTAAATCCCATACCTACGTCTACACCCGAAATGTTCATTTTGTGGAAGACGTGAAGGGCTCTTCACTACTTCAAACTACATCAGATTTGCCTAGTTCAGAAGGTGCATGTTATCTCACTCTGGAGGATGAAGACAGTGACGAGGATGAGCAAAGTACGCCACCTCAGCCACCTGAACCACATGTGCCTAGAGAACCAACGCCTCCACCTCAGCCTCGTCATCGATAACGACCCTGGGGGACAACAAAATAGGTGATGGCAGAGCGAAGACATCAGGCCAGTGAAGGACTAGGAATGGAATCACACCTAAGTCATTCCATGTCATTCCATGTTGTTCCTCGGAAGTTGACTCTAATATACAGATGCCTCACGTGCGTACAGTCATAATCTACCCAACTTCGCATAATGATTTGCATAATGTGCCATTGCCTAAAACGTATCAAGACGCTGTAAATAGTAGTGAGTCAAAGGAATGGCTAGATGCAATGCGTAACGAATTGGAAAACATGGCTCAACATCACGTTTGGGATCTGGTGGAAAAACCAGCTGGTGTTAGAATAATTAAATTTAAGTGGGTATTCGTCCGGAAATACAATCCCGACGGAACCTTGCATAAACACAAAGCAAGATTAGTAGCGTCTGGGTATGGAATGCAAGCAGGACGAGATTTTGAAATTTCATACGCACCTGTCGTCCGCATAAGTTCAATTAGAATTATTCTCTGCATTACCGCACTTAAAGGGTACACTCTGTCTTTCTTTGATGTTACTTCCGCATGGAGTTCAATTGGCAATTTTAAAACTTATATCTCTCAACCACCCGGATTCGCAACTGAGACTACAGGGGGGAGTAGTGGCCAGCTAGTCGGCTAGTTGTGAAAAAGCATTTATGGTTTACCTTCTTCAGGACATAACTGGAACGAACGATTAAACAAAGATACTACTTGCTGTAGGTTTAAGCAGATCAGAATTTGATCCATGCGTATATTACGTTTTTGAACCGGAAATAGAAGCCGGAACTGGTGGATTTTTTGGTGTACTCGTTTTTGTTGATGACGATTTATTTGCATCGTCTTCGGAAAAACTAACCAGTTTATATTTAAACAAAATAAGAGTATATATAGAAAAATTGCAAGTGGAATCACAGCTGTACTTAGGACTTCAAATTGCTGTAGCTGAAAATATGGTAACAATAAGCCAAAGCAAATTTATAACTAAGATTTTAGAGAAAGAACGCATGTCCGAGTGTCGTGCAGTTAAAACTGTGGCTGAAACGGGACAGAAATTAACAGAATGTTTGAGTGCAAGTGATGTTGACAAAAGCAGATATCAAGAATTGTTGGGTTCGTTAATGTATTTGAGTAACACTTGTTGTCCAGATTTGTCTTATCACATTTTTTCCTTGTCCCAGTATAATCATAATCCTAAGCAAATACATATGGGAGCTTTAAGGAGAACTTTGAGATATTTAAAGGGCACAGTAGATTATGCTATACATTACGAGAAGTCCAAAGTCGGTAAGCTTAGAGCTCAGTCTGATGCTTCATGGGATTCCTTGGTAAAGAGTTCGAGATCTGTGACTGGATATGGTATTTTTCTGGGAAAGTTGCCAGTTTCTTGGAAAACAAGGAAACAGAAAGTAGTTGCCTTAAGCACTTGTGAAACTGAACTTAATGCTATAAGTGAAGATGTAAAAGAACTTATAATTATTAGAGGTTTGGTGTATGAAATTTGTCCAGAAATTTAAATTCATGAATTGAGTGAACAAACACTGAGGTCAATGTGTTTCCAGTTTGGAGCAGGAAAGCACCTTTGTGTCATACCTGCATACTCAATTGCAACAAAACTTCGAAAGGATAAATCTGTTTCATTGAGAGGATTCCACGCATTCTCAGGATGCAATTCAACGTCATTCTTTTCCGGTAGAGGAGAGCTGATCCCGTGAAACAAGTGGAAAGACTTTCCGGAGGCTAACAAAGTCTTCAATATTTGTCGTGTTCACTTACGAACATCCTGGATGACAAACTACATGTCCTGCATTGTTTTAATTATCCGGTGTTATTCAGCAACAAGTGACCTATAGTCACTGCACGAAGCAAGGAAATTGTTGTATACTAGTAGACAGAGAACTGTGCAGAACATTCCCCCTACTGCAGAAGCCCTGAAACAACATATTTTACGAAGCTCATATCAAAGTGAAAGTTAGTATTTAAAAACGCTTTAGCGTTTAAAATACGGATGTAAGCCTTAAAAAACTTAAAGCCCTAAAGGAACAGATATTAGAAAAAGACATGTAAGCCATCATCGTTGCACTAATACGTGTAAAAGAATTTCCAGCGACCAAAAAAACAAGCTGGAGCTTCTTTTACACGTATTAGTGCGACGCTGATGGCTTACATTTTTTTTCTAATATCTGTCCCTTTAGGGCATTAAGTTTTTGAAGATTTACATCCTTATTTTATACGCTTAAGCGTGTTTAAATATTAATATCCATTAGTTTGTTTCTTTTTTCAGCAAGAATAACACAGAAAAGAATATTGTAATCATCTTAAAAGAACTGTTATAAGAGAGCCTTTTTTAATACTCAATTTTAAGAGCTATAAAAATTGAAAATCGGTTCTTTGATTCGATCTCTAGGTTACAGCAAAATTTCCTCAACACGAAGAACAACAATAATTGTAGTCACATTAAAATAGCGTTCAAAAGGCCATGGGCATTCTTCATACCTATGTTTTAAGCTGTAAAACTTGAACATCGGTTCGATCTTCAGATGGTGTAGTACAGCTGTTACGGGCCAAAATTTGGGCTAATCATGAACATCGAGCTAAAAGCCATGAAATTTGGTACACAAGTCAATTCTTACCTTCTAAATCAAGCTAGCTATGGAATCACGCTAGCTATGGTGCTGAATACCACCTTAGGCCCTTTCCTGTCCCTCTACCACACTGACCTGTATGAGATTATTGACCAACAAATTCTTGCTGATCACCCCAAAATATGAATTGGTACACAAGTCATTCTTAGCTGTACAAATCGAACTAGAATTTTTTGTTTATCAAGGTCATGGAGAGGACACATGGAAGCACTGGGGGGTGAGTGTATCTCATGGGGTTCCATCTGTAGTTCGTTTTCAACTGCTACAATGCATGTTTTTAGTACGTTCAGCAAGAATTTGTTGGTCATTAATGCTTCATGGGGTGCACAGGAGGGGGGATACTGGGGGAGGCTTTGATGGTATTTCATGGGGATCCAATGCTGGTTCAATTTCTACAGCTAGGAAAGATTGGTG